>JANHAO010009405.1:0-18416 GCA_026873985.1 Saraca asoca
TTGAGAAAATATGATTAGTTATAAAGGTTAACTGTCATCCATACCTTTGACTAATCTAGATATTGTAATGAAAGGATTGTATCATGCACAATGTGTAACATGTAATGTGCTTGACACACATTGAGACCAATCATAGACAGGCTTGTCATGTTTACGACTCCTACTGTGAATTGGGTAGCTAAAGTGGCTTGCCAGAGTCCACTTATAGCCTAAAGTCCAATTGATTAATTTGAAGAAATTAACATGCCTTCAAATGATTTGAAGGGCATTCTGCACTTTTTCCAACAGATCGAAAGCCTACTGAGTCACACACATAACAGGAAATGATATGGCCGATGATATAATTAAGTTTTGGACACATTTGATGTCTAGGGACTAAAGTATAATTTAGTGAAATTACGTTAGGGCCAAAAGGAGGTTTATGGAAACCTTTGAGCTAGACTAAAGGTTAGTAAGCTCTTCTTTAACTTTAGATGTGATTTAGGAATTTTTGAGACCTCACACCAATAGATCCTTGAGAAGTTTGCTCAGCCAAGAGGAGGAAAAAATTTTGAAATTTTTTGGCCTCATCTCCCTTATCTTGGCCAAGCAAACCTTAGAGATATCCATACCATGAATATGTTGAAAAAATCCCTGCATTGCCTAATTCTTTCAATTATACATGTATCAGTGTGTTTGAACCTTGCCTAAATGAATCTTCCTATTTGATAATAGGAAAATGCCAACTAGAACTCAATCTTCGGCTCAATTTGGACGCCGAGTGGAAAAAACATCCAAAAGAGCTTCTTATGAACCATCCTCTTCTTCCTAACCTATACCTCGAGGTTAGGGTAGACCTAATAACCGAGGCTGTGTCAGAGGTTGAGGTAGGGTTGCACGAGCAGAAGTGCAGCCAGGAAGTTCCCAACCTAAATCAGAGATCCCTTCCACATCTGGAGATTCAGCAGGCCTTTCTACTTTAGATGCCCCAACGTGGGCTACAGACTTACAAAGAGTTATAGGTGACCTTATGGATGAGTTGGCTCAACAGAGCTTGCAAAGATAATAAGAGAGGGAAGAGGCAAGAGTAGCTATGATAGTTCAAGAAAGAGATTTAGATCTCAGGGCCTGAGTGGAGATTTTAGAGGCAAACATTTGTAGCCTTTGGTGTACCTTCCTCTTAGAGACCTAAGGTACCTATACCCTTACAACAAGTGGGTGTCGACACTCAGAGTAGAAGGCCTATGGGTGCTGCTACTTTTAGTTATCACCTTCTTGGAGGTTCCAGCTCTCGTTCTTTTGTTCTAGCTAAACATAAGACATAAGGGTCATGTCAAAATTGTAGAAAATTACATTTAAGGGTTTGTAAGCTAAGAACTTAAGCTTGTTATGGATGTGGTTAGCTAAGCCACTTGGTAAGAGATTGCCCTTACTCTCTACTCTGCCTGGTGGTGCTGGAGCCACTGGTGCATCTGGTAATACTCCACCTTGAGTTACGCCACCTATGAGGCCTCTAGTGTCTGGTTCTGGCTTTAGAGGAGAGAAGTGAAGCAGAGTTAATTTGATAGCAGATTCTCATTAAGAATTGATGTAATGTCAAATATAAATGCTCCTAGTATTGGTCTTGCCAATCTTTCAAATGTTAAGAACAAGAGTGGTGAGAAATTGTAGGACAAATCTGCTGGAGCATTTGAAGCTGAGGTTCGAGATTCTAAGCTCACCAAGACACTGGGGAAAACCAATTACTCAAGTTTTAAGAAGGAAAATCCAATGGTCTCATCTAATCATGTAGATGGGCCTACTTTAAAAAAAATGATGAACCTAAAAAAAAGTGCTATTGTTGGAGTCAAAAATCTTGGAAGACAATGGGTTAACAAATATTGCAAAAGCTATGAAATGTGACTTGCTTAATATGTCGAAGGATTCTTAGTTACCCTATTTTAGTCACCTATTTAATGGCTTCCTATAGGACTATAAATAAGTGTCGAAGAGTTCCGTAATTCCTTTCCTCTCAGACACCAGCAACATTGCTGTCTGAGATCAGCTACAAGCCATCATTTTGTTACGACTCCTAGATGATTAGACCATTAAACTTCTCTAGCCTCAATCAACCTCACAAAGACAGCTGCCCTGTATAAGCTGGATTACTATTGTGTTATCTTGCACCAACTAGGGTTGCTGCGTTGTTCTGCATAAGCCAAAGAATTGCTGCAAAGGAAAAGAAACTTCAAGAGGATGATGTGGTTGCTGTGTTATGGGAAATGATATTCCGAGGGACGAATACAACTATGTTACTAACCAAATAGGTATGGTGGTATTGATATTACATCCAAAAACACTGCAAAAGCTCTACAATGAAATCGAATGGGCTATTGGGAAATGAAGTGTCACAGATGTTGATGTGGCTAGAATGTTGTACTTGCCAGTAGTCAAGGAAGCCTTGCAGGTCCATTCTCTTGGTCCACTCTTATTGTAGGCCCAACTCTCCACATCTTATGTCCAGCTTAATAATGGGGTGGTCATTCCCTCCAACACCACAGCTATGGTAAACATGTGGACTATCACCCATGACCCACGTATCTGGGATGCCCCACTTGAGTTCAGGCCTAACAGGTTTCTAGAAATCGAAGGTGGAGTCGATGTAGACATAAGGGGTGCTAATCTTAGGCTTACAACATTTGAGGGCTAAGCGTAAGGTGTGCCTTAGCAAACACCTTGGGCTCGTGACTGTCACACTCTGGGCGGCTAAGTTAGTGTACCATTTCAAGTGGATTTAGGACAAGGCTCACCCTATTAATCTATATGAACTGCTCAAGCTTTCCCATGATATGCAGTTTCCTCTGCATGCTGTGGTTGCAGAAAGAAATACCTAACTTTGAATTTAGAAGTATATGGTTGCCAGCTTGAGTTAAAAAGAAATTCCAATGCAATGGATACTGCATCAGATAGGGTAATTGTGCTCGACTTGATGTTTGAATCAGAATGTCCTTGGAGGTCTAGCGAAAGTCCCTCTAAAACTCATTAAATTGTTCTAGAAAGGAAGTGCTACTTCTAAAGAAACTGTTCAGCTAGTAATTTGGGAAAAGAACCACTTTTAAAACCCTGATAGGAATTTCAAAGAATTTCAACTTGTTCCAATAACACTTGATTTCAATGTATATGTTCCTCATATTAGTCATGGTAGTGTAGTAGTCATGATAATGAGTCAAATGTAATTCGAAACAAAGTGAGAGAGATACGCTACCTGTTTCAAGTTATTTGTAGGGAGCTTTTGTAGGAAGAAGAAGCAAAGTTAAAAGATGGAATGAATAACCATAACAAGGGTTGATTTACAAGCAATAAAGATTCTTAAGGAGAAAGGAAAATATGTTAATACAGGCAAGCAGATTTTGAGACCTGTCCTTAGGTTGAAGTTGGTGATGACTTTCAGTATAGCGTGGAGCTTATTTATCATAATTGGTCTTCATCGTTTGATCAAGGGTGGCATGGATTACATGAAGCACAATGGAAAGGTCCTGGCAACTAATGTTGTTTCATCAGGAGGCTATGCTAATGATTCGGAAAGACAATTTAGATGCCATGATTTACATTGGGTAAGGGGAAAATGTTATGAACACTAATAAGGAACCTGAAGATCAAAAGCTTAAGCATGGCAATCTTGCTTTGAAGAATAACAGTGAAGAAAAGAATCCTATTAGAATGATACGTGGCTCTGTGGGAGAATCATGGGAAAAAAGAAATGACTTAGGAGCTCGAGTCTCTCATGATGTATATATACCCCCAGCTATTTGAGTGATATGTTGGTATAGACCTTCACTCCTTATGACTATGTTCATAGAATTCGAGGACAAATTCTTTTGTTGAGGGGAGAATTTGTAATACCTAAAAAAAAAAGTTACTAAAGGACCAAAGTGAAGATTTTATAATTTCATTAGGGTCATAATATAATTTCTTATTTTTCAAGAGGGCTTATCTAAAGTAGGTGGAAAGTCATGGGGTCAAACTGCAAATTGTTCCATTTCCTTTTGTGTATATATTTTCCCAGCTACTTCTTCTTTCTCGCGCTTTCATTCTCCCAAAGCTTCCTCCTCCCTCTAATGCAACATCTTCCTCCTCTGGTGATCGACTTTCACACTCTGTCCCACTACCGTCC
Source organism: Saraca asoca (assembly GCA_026873985.1). Lineage (NCBI taxonomy): Eukaryota > Viridiplantae > Streptophyta > Magnoliopsida > Fabales > Fabaceae > Saraca > Saraca asoca. Next base: position 4,133 of record JANHAO010009405.1, read on the forward strand.
AATCACGTTCTAGACGTTTTCCTCCAGCATCCTTCCTCAGCACCTTGCACGAACGGCCAAAGCCATCACTTCCTAGTTCAGTTGCTTTACATGTTTTTCAATGAGCTTTGGTCTTCCTTCATTCAAGGAGCTCTGGTACCGATCTACCACCCTTCCAGCTCCCCAGCATCCTTTCTGCACCGAACCAACTTGGCTTTAGCTTGGTGACATCTTTTTCCTCCTTCTCTAATGAGCTTCAACTAGCAGCTCCTACAAGCTCACCAACAGCGATCCAACTCCAACCGAGCTACCCACCTGCACTTTGGAAGGTGGTGAGTAATCCTAGAACAAAAGATTTATTTTATAGCTTACCTATATTAATTTTTCAAGATGGTTTACCTGAAACCCGAACCCTCAAAGTTAAGGTATACTGAGATATTGCTATTCATCAGCTCCAAATAAAATTCCTTTAATGAATTGAGCACACCAATGGCAAATTTCTAGAGCTTTAGCTAACTTAATTTGCTAAGGATTTTTCTAAGATAAGTGGACAATCCTCCTCACTTAATGATCCTATGTGTAAATATAAAATAATGTTATTATATGCAATATTATGAATCCCTTTAAATAATAGAATTTTCTTATATATTAAAGTGCTTTCAAAAGTATATTTATATATTGTATATGTACATAAAATGGTTTGTCGTGATAAATTGTGCATCTGCCTTATATTATTGAAATTGAAAATTCTATTTTCTATGTGATAAATGGATATGGAAATGCTTTGGCCAGTTCATGTATGTTTGATAAACATTGCTTATCCAAACATGGATTTTTTTTTTATGTCTTGTGATATAAAAATGTTATTGTTTTGAGATTTATGCTACCTGATATGCTAAACTAATTAATTTGAGATGTTGGATCCACTGAAAATTTATTGGTAACTCTCAAATGCACTTGGAAATAGCCTTGGGGTGAAGTCATAGGGAAGGAAATGTAAGGAGATGTATATGTTCATGATCATCTGGCAAACGTGTTGAATGACTAATGACAATGTTATGTTTATGATGTACAGTTACCTTTGGTAATTTTCCTTTGAGACTCCAGTCGAGTGTTCTAATTAATGGAGCATTGGTATATATTTTAGAAAGTTTATTGACTTTCTCTCATTTTTATGTCATGATGAACATATTTTCATGATAACATATTTTGACACTTATTTTTATGTTATTGAATATTATGTTCTCAATTATTTGATTTTCTTACTGAATGATAGTTTTCAAATTTATTTTGAAACTATGACTGTAAAATGGGTAAGCATATTTTCACGGCTATACATATACACTTTTGAGCATGATTTGTAAATGGGATTTTTAGGTGATCATGGGATTATCTACTCATTAAGTTTCAATGAAACTCACCCCTTCTTCCCCATGTTTTTCAAAGCTCAGGATTCTCCGATCGTTCCTTCATCTAACACTGATGAGGGATCTGCTCTTGAATCAAGTGGATTGTCCCTACGGAGATTAAAGATATATAAATAGTGGAAACTAATGGTAGTTGATATGATTGTAAATACATGCATTGTGTTTGATTGCTAGATGCCCAGTAAGATGTAGATTGTATAGTCTGGATCACTGCATATTATTATGTTGTTATACAGGGTGTGATGGGCATGCAGCCCTTGTGTTGTTGTATAGGCCTTATGGCCAAGTATCCGAAAAATAGAGGAAACTCTATCAGATTTTTATTAAAATTTAATATATAAATATTTCATCATAGATTGATGAAATGGTAAGTCATTGATATATAATTGCATTATAAGGCTTGTAGGGGATTTCCTTATAGCTGAGGTTTCCTGATGGTAACCTTCTACACCGATCATGTTCCATAAATCGAGACATGACAAGAACATCTAATAAAAAGTAAAGATGATACTTATAATCATGTTATGGTGTTTAAAATATTATACAATATTATATATTTTAATCAAGATATTATATATAAAATATTATATATATAATTATGTTTGTAATTATTATTTTTTAAATTAACTAGTGGTGAACTAAATAAGTCGAGTTTAAGCCAAACTTTAAGATTTTCAAACTTAACTTGTTTATTAATCAAGTTTAATTTTATGTTTATATTAATTTGTTTACTAATTCAGTTAAGTCAAATCCTTATGCAAATTTAATTTGAGTAGCTTACAAATAATTTGATTTATTTATACTCTTAATCAGAGTTAGTAAGCCTTTCTTTCTATTCCTGATGTAGATTAGTGAAAACTAGTTTATTTTTGTCCTATTATTAAAAAAATAGGCTTAATACCATTTTTGGTCTCTATAATATGCACCTTGTTTACATTTAATCTCTCTAACATCAAAATCAAAACAATTTTGTTGTTAGAAGCTAACTCTCATTAAATTTGTAATGGGAAAGCTAACTTGACATTTTTGTTCAAACGTGGCATATAAAATGTCAAGTCATTTCTAAATCAAGAGTCTTTTTTTGTCAAATCAAACCTTTTAATACACCTAAGCCCTAAATCGATTTGGTTCTCGGCTTCTTTTATCAAGAAAGCTACTTTGATCCATAACTTCTATTTACCTAAGCATTTCATATTTCTACATTTGCCATCGATTTGTAGCTTCTCTTGTCTTCTTTTCTTCAATTAGAAATGAAGATGGATGGAAAAAGCTTAAGCCTAGCATTATAAGCCTTGAGCTTGAAGAACAAATTTCACAGCAAATACAAATATAGGAGAAGAAGTGGTCTTAAAAACATCCTGGACAATTGAGGACCTTGGTCAGAGATTTTATGATTGTTATTGAGGCAAAAGGGGTTGTAACAATTTTGTTTAGCACGATGAAAAACTTGGAGGTCAGGAGAACAAAGTTATTAGGTCTTTACTGAGGCAAGTTAATGCATTGGAAGATCATGAGAGAATATATTTAAGGGCTCTGAGTTTCCTTTCATTGTTGTCATGCTTATTTTGCTTTGGAAAGCTATAGGTTAGGTTAGGGACTTTTAGGAAATTACATAGTACGTGCATTTGTTTTGGTTGTAATGGCTGAAAATGAGCATGTATTTTGCAATTAGGGGTAAAAAGTGGATTGAAATTCTTTATAAATTTGTTCTAACTTAGAATGCTTTATACATTTTAGCAATTACATAATGAAAGAAATTGTATTTATGTTGTTCTTATTTCTCGGGTAGCTAAATAGGGTTGAAATACTCTATAAATTGTTGAAGTAACCATTTGTATTCAATTGTTTAGACTTATTTTCAAATAGGTGGACTTAGTTGAAATCCTATGTAAAAATTAATTATTTTGCTATTTTTTCTCTATTGGTTTGTATTCAATTGTTGAGCTTATTTGTAACTTAGTTTGATAAAAAAAATTTAGGTTATAACGTATTATAATTCTTAGTTAAATAACTATAATACACCAAAATGAAAATCACTAAAGAGTTAAATTACTATAATGCACAAAACAAGATAATTAAAGAGTCATCATCATATTAAAATGGCAAAATAATTCTCATTACATGGATGCAAATCTTGTATAATTAATTGCTCCAAAAAAATCAATATAATATTATCTAACATTCCAAAATAGCAAGACATAACAAAATAAAGCTTCAAAAACCACAACTAGTTTTCACATGTTGGTATTGCTCCCATTCTAATATTCTTAGGTGCAAACAAGATTAGTTACCCTTCTTTTACTTCCCTCACTCATAGATTGCAAGTTTTCTTTTGTTAAGTAATTCTTCCATTTCTTGTGAAAGGTTTTCTTCTTAAACTCCTTAATGTAGTTAGTTTTTGATGCATTTGAGGTCTTGATAGGCTTTGAGGCTTCTTTCTTTTTGGTATTTGAAGCTAGATTTGAGGTAGACTTAGAAGGCTCAGTTGGTGCAAATGCACTTCGTTAGCTTCCTGCAGATGGTGTTCAACACTTTGATCAGCCTATTTAGTGTGCACATCTTGCTATAGGTCTACATTATGAGCAACCTATTCATTGTGCTCATCTTGCTATAGGTCAACATAGTGAGTAGCCTATTCACCATGCACACTTCGCTTCAAGTGCACATTCTGCTGAATCAGTTAATCCTATTCAACATCTTTACCATAGTTAGTATATTGTTCTCCATCTTCAAATTCATCCCAATCCCAACCCTTATCATATTCACTATCCTCATTAGCAATTAATGGTCACATTCCATCATCTAAACTCTGCCCTGGAATCTCCCATCACAATCTTTGGTATGAATCATAATTCAAATTGGTTACAATTTAGGCAACATCAAATGAACAAAATCTATCAAGATTTAGCTTCTTTTTCTTTTGCACTTTACCACCAACATAATTAAGTGTTAGAGTCATAACAAATTTCCCCCATGGTGAATGACTAGGTTAAAGTATTCGATCTCAGTAACTTTATTGTAACAATGCAACAACAAATTATTTTCTAATTCACATTTGAAATTATAAATAAATAAATTTAATCATTATAAATAGCTTTGTTAGTATTTCAGCCAACTATGGAATCAAACACAGTGATGGAATCATAAATTCCTTTTCCAATATACAAAAAGACAACACAACAAGGGATTACTTTCTTCTCGAAGCATTTACACAAAAACCTAAAAAATTCAACATTTTATTCCCCAAAATTCACATAAATAATCTCACTCACCATTGTAAAATCTAATAAAGAAACACATCAACCATTCAAAATGGTGCTTGGTCAGCAAGGTGGACAAAAAAAAAGTAAAAAAAGGATAAAGTATCTATTATTGAAATTAGGTGAATCCTTCGACCAATAATTCTAGCTATTTGAGTTGTTTAAGTCATGTGATATTGCAACTTTGTTGGATTGCAATTTCAAACTTAGCTTTCTACCATTGCTAGTAGCTTTGGGCTTTCACTTCATTTGAATTTCAATCAGACGCAAAAGATGATTTCTTCAATTTTGTTAGGAACTTAAGGTTTGATTTAGTTGCAATTTGAGATCTAAAGGAGCAATTTGATATTTTGATTTGAAAATGACTTGACATTTTATTATATGCTATATTGAAACGAAAAAGTTATGTTAGCTTTCCTATTAGAAATTTAACAGAAATTAACTCTCAAGATCAAAATTATTTTAATTTCGATGTTAGATGAATCAAAATAAAATTTCTTATTTTAAAAAGGTCAAATGCAAACAAAATACATTTTACATGGATCAAATGGAATTAAGCTTATAAAAAATTATACTTGGAAACAGATTTTCAAAGGTAAACCTTCAAAAGGGAATTATCACTAAAGAGGCCATTATATTCCTTTTCTAATCTTGTAGATTTAAAATTTTATTTCTTTATATTTTGATCTTGTTGCAGTATAAAATTTTCAAATTTTATTATTTATAAATTAAAAACTATTGATCAAAACTTAACATTTAATAACAATAAAAAAATGATTTATTCAAATATCAGACAATATTAGTATTTAGTATTGAAATTTTTGTAAAGACTAAATCGGATTTTTTGGAGGTCGTTTCAGATTCCCCCGACGGGGACATCCCTTTTCAAAATTTGAATCCCGGCCATCTACTCCTGTGCGAGATTCTCATCAATGGCATTTTCTTACACCTCGTCCTTTCGTTCCTTCTCTTCGCATATTACATCCTCGCAACTTTTCGTAAACAAAAGAAGGCTCTATCCTCTGAATTTAATGTCGTTTCCTTCAAAGACGCCATTGCATTTAGCCAGCAATGTCAATTTCAACCACGGAAGAAACACCCATATCCACATCCAGGACAATCGAAGAAGCATTTTCAAAATTCGAGCTTCAGGCTCAACTTCAAGCCCAAATTCGTCATCAGGCACCAACCTTGTCTTAGTTAGCTCCGTAATTGTTGTTACATTTGCGGTAGCTAACCGTGTGCTTTACAAGCTAGCTCTTGTTCCCATGAAGGATTACCCCTTTTTCCTTGCTCAGTTTACAACTTTTGGGTATTTCGTTTCATTGAAACTGATATACTAAATTTTTTACTTTTGGTATTTCATTTCTTTGGCAGTTTCTATTTTCAGTTGAAAAAATTTCGACTCAATTATGTTGTATATCCTAAAATAATTTTGGTTTGTGACATAGGTATGTGATTATATATTTTACTATCCTATATATACGATACCGGGCAGGAATTGTAACTGATGAGATGATAGCCACTCCAAAAGTGCGATTTTTGGCCATTGGGTTTTTGGAAGCTTTAGGTCTAGCTACTGGAATGTCAGCTGCAGGTACTAAGGATGCTTTTTCCCTTTATCAATTATCAGCTTTATGGCGTTCTACAGTTATTAATGGAGCATGGCATGGGTGTTGTGCCATAAAACCTCCATGGCGTTGCGATTTTGATTTGGTGCAGCCATGTCAAGCATCATGTTTTCCATGGCAAGTGCTATTTTTAATTTAAACAAAATTGAAGACTCTTTGGACCCCAAAGGGTCCCATGGGGTCTGTGGACTAGAGGTCTGGTTTTATGTTTAGGAGATAGTAATATATAGAAGAAATTTAATTTGTAGGAGAAGGAATTTTGAGAGACTGGCTAATGATGATCTTCAAGCTGTTGCCCCCATTATAGAAGAATTTGAATAAGAACATACTATTATATCACTTTAGATGATTTATAGAGTTCTAAATTCATTCAGCGTCATCTCTTGATATGATTTTGAGTGGTTTGGTGCTGTATTTTATGCTTGATTCATTTAGATTTTACATGTTTGATTTGACATGAATTATGTTTGTGTTAACTTTTTTGTTTGTTATAGTTGGTTTGTTAGTACGTACATGATACCTTGTAATTGTATATACCCAACTATATTACATATATTTGATATTTAACTGTGTGCTGTACTTAAAAAAGACGGTGCGCAAAGAGCTCTTATCACATAATGCACCAGCCAGTGTTCACTGTAGAAGTTTAAGATGCTAAGAAATGCTTAGTTGGAGGGTTGAGACATATCCACTTTGAGTCATCTCGATCGTGTAACTACGTATGTTAGGTTTTACCGAATATTAGGCACAATAAAAATATAATGGATTTTTATTATTAGGGAGTAAATTACTCAGTTTCTACTTGATTTGAATTGGAAAAGCAATGGGAAATTTGTAACGTTTGTAGAGGAAAAAACAAAGGAGAGGCTGCAGTTTATATCAAGTATACTGTTTTCTGTCACTTTGTCAATGCTGAATGTTAGTTCTCTTATGCAGCTATGCTCCCTGGACCGGCCATACCCATATTGAATCAGGTATCTTAACTTTTTCAAGCCCCATCATCCACAAATGAGGGATGACAAAGAATAAAAATAGTTTAATCTCTATGCAGCACCAAAGCTTGCTTTACTTTCAGATTCTCATTCATCATACATTTGGCAAGACTTTAAGTAGAAATTTGTTTTCATTTTAAATGATATTTATGATAGTAGTCCTTGAAAACTTACCTCGTGCTGCAGCATTGCATGGGTTTAGTTGGTGCTCTCTGGTAAGGAAGATGATTTTTTTTGTTATCAACTTTTTAAGAAACCTATCAATACGTTAGTGATGGCAATGAAGTTTAGATGGATTTTAAAGAACGAGAATTAATTGAAACCTGATGCTAATTAGTGCGTTATTAAACTCTTTATTTTCTGCTTAGCAGCATTTGTTAAGATATAAAGGATGCTTAAGCTTAAAGTATGCATAAGAAGAAAGTATCCTTGTTAGTCAGTTTGCTAGTAATATTTCAGTGCATTACTGTGTATAACTTCTTCTTTTGATAAAAAGAAAATATTATTGAAAGAAGGACCATGAAAAGAGTATAAGCAATCCTCAAAAGAAAGGAAAACTTAAAAGGCTAAAAAGTAAAAACTACTGGAAAATGAAACCTAGAAAACCACCCAATGAAAGTAAAATAACAGATTCCTAATTCGTTTGTAAACCAGTCAAATTTATCCCTCGAAAGAAACCATGAACTTTAAGCAAAAGCAAAGTAATGAATATAATCTTGTTCCACACCAAGAACATAAGTTGATATTGGTGTTTATATTACTGTGTTTAACATAAGAGTCTCACAGTACTGTTTATTGATTCTTTTATTGCAGACATTTTTGGTTTGGCAGCTAATGCTTTCTACTGTCCTCTTGCGGAGAAGGTACTCAATCAACCAACTTGCTGGGTGCCTACTCGTAGCTGCCGGTGTACTGGTGGCTATTGCAAGGTATCCAACTCTAATATCCAGAGACATATAATGATTACTTTTTTCACCATCTTTCCGAATTCTCATCTGGAATTCAATCAATTCACCAACTAGGTTGAGGGATAGGGAGCTACCACCCCCTGTTAACAGGGAATGTTTCGCTTTTATGTTGGGCTTGAGGAAATTGTTTGCTTCAAATAGAGATTATGTATAAATGTATAGCACTGTAACAGGTGCATGACCCTTGAAGTACAGGATTGGCAATTTCTGAGTTACTTGAGATTTTTTTATTCGCTTCTGATTGTTATGGACGAATTTGCAACTTTTTAATTTGTGCCTTTTCTCCATGCTTGGAAATTAACTGTATTATAGGAAGCAAACAAAAGTTTTTGCATGTATCTGGTTTTGCAATTTGCATTTAGAAAATTTACTAGTCTTAAAAAGAGGCCAGCTGGATGGAATTGGAGAAGTTATACTTGCTTTAACCTATATTGCTTATAGCAGTCTGTGTAAGTTTTGTACCAATACTATTCCCCATTTTCGCTTTGGTTCTTGTGTACACATTTTGTGCAGTCAAAATTTTCAATTGATTAAGTAATTTTACTTTCAGTTTTGGTAAAGTGGGCTCCAGCTAATCATTTGCTTCTCATAATTGTAGTGGGTCTGATGCAGGTCAGATGTTATCTGGAGTTGAGTTCTTTTGGCTAGCAATGATGATAGCTTCTAGCGCTTTTCAAGCTGGTGCATCTGTAATCAAGGTTGGCACATGTAATAACTAGTGATTCTTATTAAACCCTTTAAACGATACATCGTAAACCTTGCTTTTCTATGTATGGCAGGAATCTGTATTCATTGATTCTGCCATTCGACTTAAGGTATGGTTGTTCTGTGTTTCAGTAGAAGTTTTCAGTAGCCAGTTCATGTAATGCATGAGGATGCCTTGAAGTTCTCAACTTGTTCATATGCAGGGCAAGTCTCTTGATATATTTGTGGTCAATTCTTTTGGATCTGGGTTTCAGGTATGGCTTGCAAATGGTTTTACACTTTATAGGCTGTTCGAATTCCAATGATTGGTGCAACGCAAATTCTATTTCTTTCTAAGAATACAGTTAACTAAGACTACTAAGTGGATATCAAGTTAAAATAATTTTTTCATTTGGACCATGAATGTTGCTCTATCATTTTTCTCAAATTAGTTTTTGAATTTGGCTAACATTGTCTACATGCCCAAGATCACATGAGTTATGGCTATCACTGTTACGAACATGCAATGTTTTGAATTAAGAAGCCAGAAGTCTCAATTACTAACCCCAAGATTATGATTTATGGATCTTAACTATTAAGAACACACAATAACTTGCCTTTCACTAATATCTGGTTTTGGGGCATGAAGTAGAAAGGATAAGTGACATAAGACAAAGAAGATGGGTCAAACACAACTATATTTGAATTTTCATAATTATTATGTAATTTTCGGAGGTATTATTTTTGAGGATTTTATTTAGTTATTTATAGTAGTGTTTGGATAAATAGTATAGAATTAGAGTCCTGGTAGGATACCATATGGGTTATGAGTGTTTTAGAAGGACATTTACTTTGTGAAGAAGCCTAATCATGCCTATAAATAAAGCATCAATGTGTAAAACAAAATATGTCATATATTTCTTATTTTAATAATATTCAATGTGTATTCGTCTTTTCTGGTAGGTTCCAAAGTTATGTTCCTAGTAGTTTTTAGGTCGTCAATTAGAATGTTGTCTAGTACCTATGTTCACACGTCCGTCCTGTGTCAAATGGTATCATAGCAGGGACCTGCCTTGCTTGATGGCTTGTAGCAGCAATTATGTACAAAGCAGTCCTCTCGACGGCAATTGACTAAGATCGTGTTTTCATGCTTGATTATCAAATTTCCTTGTTTTGATGGAAATTTCTTCAAACAGGAATTTATTAATTGATCGGTAGATCTTGAATGTTATTTTGAGATAAGAGAAATTCTAGATCTTAATTGAATTCAACTTGTGTCTTACAAATTGATTGATGATGCTAAAGATTGGTGGAGGCAATTAAAGAAATATAGAGCTTGAGAAAGTTTCTTTTTGCGGAATTTTTCTTTAATGACTAGGAAATTTTATATAGAGTGAGAAAGAGTTAATTCTTTTCTTGAGAATTATGCTGAACCTTCAATTAGTCATAATATTTACCCAAAGTTCAAAGACAAGCAAGACTACAATTTTCTAAGTATAACCATATGCAAGAAGAGATTGTTGTACAAGAATCAAAAACTTGAAAGGAAGAGGTCCAACATAAATTTGACAAGAAACACAGGAAGCTATCAAGAAGGTTGATGAAATCCCACATGTTCAAGTTGTCAAAGGTTCACCCATTGAAGAGCACAAAGATGAATGTTTCCAATCTATCAGTCAAGTAGAAATTCAAATAGAAGAAGATTGCTCCCAAATCATCAACCAAGAAGCCACTCAATTATTAGAAGACGATGTACAAGATCAACACTTGGAGATTATAGAAATCTCAATAGATTTCTTTAATGAAAACTCCTAAAGAAGACTAATAATTTCCAATATTCAAGTTGTTCGTGAATATTCATGAATAAAGAATATTGACTTTATTGGATTTGAATTGTATGGTTCAGATTCTATTCAACATTTAGTTGTTCAAGCAAACTGAATAAAGATGAAATAAATTGGGTTATAATTTTTCATATCATGGAGAGGGGAGTTGCAAAGAATTTTAAGATCTATAAATATCCAAAATATCTTTTCATATAGAATGGTAGACTTCAAGATTAACCTATGAACCTATGAACTTGAGGATGAGTTTTTCTAAATTGAAGGGGACTAACATAGGGCAAAGAAGATAGGTCACACACAACTATCTTTGGATTCACATAATTATTATGTAATTTTCATAGGTATTATTTTTAAGGATTTTATTTAGCTATTTAGAGTAGTTTTAGGATAAATAATATAGAACTAGAGTTCTAATAGGATACTATATGGGTTAGAAGTGTTTTAGAAGGACATTTATTTTGTGAAGAAGTCTTATCATACCTATAAATAAGGCATCAATGTGTAAAACGAAATATACTATATATATTTCTTATTTCAATCATATTCAACGAGTTTTCCTCTTTTCTGGTGAATTACAAAGTTATTTTCCTAGTGGATTCTAGGTCGTCAACTAGAACGTTATCTAGTGCCTATGTTCACGCTTATATCCCACATCAACAAGTGTCATTCAGTATGCTGATTCATCAATTTCAAATTCTGGGGTTTGCTTAGACTGCTCTTCTCTCATTAGACAAGACCAGAGAATTTATCATGATGTGTTCTTTGGCTTGGCTTGGCTTTGAACATTACTTCCCCCTTTGGAAGTTCTGATAGACATGAAATTTTGTTGTAAAATTGGTTGTCTGCTATTGACTTAGGTCCAGAGTACATTTTTGTTGTTGGCACTTCAAGTGTCGTTTTTAGGATGTCTATTTATGTTCATGGCTTGTATAATAATAATGAGGTGTATTTTATGGTTGACTTCTAATAGGTATGTTTTACTTGTAGGCTCTTTTTGTACTTCTCTTTTTACCTTTTCTTTCAAATCTGAAAGGCATACCATTTGCTCAACTTCCTTCATATCTTAAAAGTGGTGTTGGTTGTTTTCTGAACAGTGGAGCTGATACAACAGGCAAGCTTTATTATTTTGTATCTACTGAGTAAATATTTCTACCTGGTTATTTCCTCTAACTTGTCTTCTGGGGTTCCTTCCTTTTCTTGGTAATTAGGGTTTCCTTTGATGGTGCTAAAACACTATCAGATTTAATAGTAAATGAGATTAGTCTCATTGGCAGTGGGCACTTTCTTTTTTGATATGAGTGGTTCTACCAGACCCCTCACCAGACCTACTTTATATTGATACTTAAAACTCATTCATCTGAAGAATGAAGAACCAATATGAAACTGTTTTGTGAAGTTTGGCTCTTGATTAGTATTACTCTTGGACAATACACTGATGCTAGCACCACAAATCTGTTTAGAAAGTTTAAACTGCTTCTTTCCATATTCCGTGACTGGTTGCCTTTTAGAGCATTATTATATAACGTCTCCATCAGAGCTGACAATTTATTAGCTCATTTTCCCTCTAATACTGATATTTTTGTTTGCCTGTTGTTCTTACCATTCTACTTCTCTTTGGTATCTCAGGTTGTGATGGGGCTCCCCTGCTTCCACTACTTTACATAGTCACCAACTTGGTGTTCAATATATCAGTGCTTAATGTTGTTAAAATTTCTTCTGCAGTTGTTTCTTCTCTTGTGGTATTGTTGTCAGGTACAATAGTTGCTCCATGTGTGCAGAGTATACGAAATTCGTGAGGGAGTGAATTATGCAACTAGCACCACTCACTTTCTTGTGTGCGCCAGGTTTCTTTGCTGAGCTTTTTAGCTAATAGCTGGCTATAATTTATGCAGTGCCGATTTCAGTTTATGTTCTTTCCCTTCCACTGCCATATCTTCCTGAGGGAACAAGCTTGAGCCCCTTTTTTCTCCTTGGCTGTGCAATCCTTGTATGTGGTCTTGCTCTGTACAATGCAACCCAACCTGCCAGGAGTGGTTCCAAAGTTGACTAAAACGGACTCACCCCCTGGAACAAATCACAAGCTAAGCGCTCTACGAGACTAAAGAATGTCAGCATTAAGCTACTCCAGTCCAATCATCCAAATTTGTGCCTCGAGTTTGCTCAGATTTTAGATAATAAAAAGAAACTTAAAAATTTGATGGGTTCAAATTTCATATAAAAAAGAATGACTGGTGTTAGTGACATTCATTTTAATTTACTTTGTATCATAAGCGAGATTAAATAAATCGGTGTGAATGTTACAAAGATACAAGGCAATTAAAACTTGACTGGCTTTAGGCTTTATGTGTACCACATCTATCTTCTTTTCCCAGTGGATATTATTAGACCGTACTTTTGTTCGCGATAGGGTCTATGTTGTATGCTCCCACGGTATAAAGGACCTCACCTATATAAAATTGCTTCCTTAACCACACCAAAATATAATACAAGTCTCATTTGTGGAAATAGTTAGCGATGTCACAGAACAATATGTTGGTATCTCTTACAAAGCTAACAGGGAAGGAATTTGACTTCAGGAAAGCCTATACCACTCAATTTTTAGAATATCTTTTTCCTGGATCAAACTATTGAATTATAAATAACTATCAAGTCATTTTGTATACAAATTTTCAAAAATTTTAAACAATAATAATCTTATAATCAGTTAGTTGAAATTTATTTATATTTAAAAGATTTAGTTTATGATAATTTTTAAAATTTATTAATGGAATAGTAATTAATTATATATTGATAAAAAAAATTTGTGAGCATAATCTACATATAAAATCTAATAGTGGATTTCGTGAGAAATTTATTCTTTAAAAATTATGTAATAATAATTTGACCAACAAAATGTATTTATGAACCTCACTTGGGTAGAAACAGTTCAAAAAATTGCATCTGAGAATCAAAATAAACCAAAAAGGTCAACCATAGAAAGCGGAGGGCTGCATCAAGATCATTTCTGCCCTCTTGCGGAGTGGCAGATCTATCATATATTGAGCATGAAGACTACTTCATTCAACAGCTTGAAGCCTCCGTCTCTCATATACAGAGTTTGTTTGGCAAGTATTATAAATTAACTTATACCTTATTTGACTATCTTATAAATTTGTTGGACTAAAATAGAGGTGTTTGGTAAACGAGTTTATTTTATTAGCTTATAACGTTTTTTCATATGCTACTTGAAATAGTGTTTGAACTTATAACTTATAGTTTATTATATTTTTTTTCAATTTTACTTTTAATATTTTAATAAAAAAAAATTTACTCTCTTTTAATTTAGGAAAAATCTTCACTCTCACTTTTACAATACTAATATATCTAAACTAACAACGCTCCTCTTAATTATTATACTATTTTTATTATTTTTTAAATTATTTTTAATATTATACTATTTATTTTAATTATTATATTATTTACACTATTTATTTTAATTTTTTAATAAAATATTTGATCT
>JANHAO010009406.1:0-18456 GCA_026873985.1 Saraca asoca
GACCCGTACTCGCCGGTTCTGTGTTACAACTACGCCGTGCGCTTGCGGTATTTTTTAAAATGTGCAGTAAGTTTGCAGCACATCACCTCCTACAAGTGGGCCCTGCATGTCTGCTAGGCAATTCATATGCTGGTCTTTTGTTCAGCAAGCTCTCAGGTTGCTGGTCACGCCTTGAAAACTAGGTCATTCGGTCTGGAGGAGGAGCTACTATCTTCAGAGTAACGAGGTTGAGCCCGGCCTAGCTAGAGGCGAGCTCGGGCAGATGGGGTCACTAGCGATGTGAGTCAAGATTTTGATGCTCTAAGTGACTTGCGAGTTGAACTCCTTACCGTGCTCGAGTAGGTTGATAGTCCATTAAGGACGGTCTGAATTCCTCATATAACAGATAGTAACAAATATGCTAAAAGTAAGGGATTGCAACAAGGTTGGATAGCAACAAAAGGCCAAAATAGGGAACTAAAATTTCACACAAAAATGCTACTACAATGTTGAGGAAATAGCACCAAGTAGAACCTAATTAAAGTGTAATTCATCCCCAAACTTATGGCTATATACTACCAAAGCAAATGCAACTCAAACCATACATCAAACACTTAGTGTGCACAAAAACAAGAGGCAAAATTTCTACTGAATTACAACAAGAAAGACACCCAAATAGCAACCAAATTTGTAGCAAAAATTGACACCAAATTCATCAAATTAAAAGCCAACAAAAAAATAAAACAAATGGATACAAATTTGGCAAGAAAGAAACACACAAGAATGGGTGCTAAAACAGGGTAACAACCAGTGAGAACAAACTAAAACATTGGACAACAAAATAACAAGAAAAAACAAAAATTAAAACTACAATTAGGGAACTTAGCTCTGATACCAAATTTATGTGATCCTCATAAACAACTACCATGGATCTTCCCAAATTCAGCCATAACAAAGGAAAAGAAGCATATTCATGCCACACTCTTGAATAGAGAAGAAAGGGAGTGATAAGTGATGAATTTGACGCTACAAACAGGAATCCCTTTGATAAGTCTCAAGTTCATTCAAGAACCTTAGGAGAGAAAGCTCTCACAAGAAAATGATTATTCTCATTCCACCAAAAAAATCGGTTAACTTGGGAAACAAGCCTCCTATAATACCCCAAATTTTCTAATATCAATTTTGGCAATGAAATAGAGAAAGTAAAAAAAAAATTCAAAGGATTCAAAATTTTAGATTTGAAGTTACAAGAGACTCAGATATAATAGAAATAGACTATATAAGATTTTGGAAACATTTTGAAGATCAATTTATTGTTATAATTGTTCAAAGAACAAAAATTCATATTGTTAAGAATAAATTTTTGCAAAACTTTGAAAATATCAAAACTAGGGTTACGAATATCAGATGGGCATGAAATTAAAGTCGTTATGAAGATATTTAATTTACCTAATTTGTATTAAAATTTCATGGTTATTGGTGACTAATAAGTACGTTAAATTTAAGTTCAAAATGGAAGAAATAGAAAATTACTAAAAAGAGAAAATGTTCAATTTATAGTTATTTGGAAGTTGACCAATTTTTTCCATTTTGCCCTCCATTAAGCCAGCTTTCCTTCTTCTTTTTCTTGGATTCATCCTAAAGAAGCCATGCAGACTTCACCATCTTCTCCTCCAAGCTCCATTCCTCTTTTTACCTTCATTTTCTCTCTCTACAAGCAAGCTTACTAACTCTTATTATTTCCTCAATTTTTTACTATTGAGTCTTCTCTTTTTTCTCATTGTTTTAATATGAAAATCATGTTGATTCATTGGGTGAAACTCCAGATATAAATTTTTGAAATTTGCTATCACTATTCACATTACTATTTAACCTATAAAACGACTTGGTTTTTCTGGTGTTTTAAAGTTTGAATCTATTAGAAATAGTTGGTTTCTACTAAATGGAACTATAATCTAAATATATAAGCTTAGTTAAAGAGAGAAATCCATGGAACAATCTGAAAGCTAATAGACTCTTCTTTTGTGTTCTTGAAGAGTATAGGCATATTTGGTGCAATTAGCTACACCTTTGTGTTTTTAGTTATCAAAGTGAATATCTCTTACTATTCTTGTGAATTAACACTTGTTTCTTACTTGTGATCTACTGAATAAATGATGATAGATGATAGAAATGGATTTTGAGATTATAAGGCTTAATTTGTGACTGAAAGGATTGATTAATAAATTGATTAGTTTGTGATTGAAATAGTTAAGATTTATGTATGCTTGAACTATTAAAACATGTTAAGGTAAGACTCTATAATGTATGATTGAATTGAAAATTATCTTCCCCTATTTTTCTACTATTGCCTACAATATATGCTTGTGCAATTCAAATTACAACTTTTTGTACTAAACCCGTGATCATGCTTATAGAAACCCATTAGTTTTGCTCTTACAATTCGAATTGAGATTTGAACTATACTCAGGGCAATTCAAATCAACCTTCCTTGCTCTATTTATTTTTTTATTTTACTTGTGATTCTGATCACATTTGAAATTGGAATTTTCGAAAGTTTACACATTTTGGCTAGCAAACTCACATATTTAACTAAATTCCTTCGAGTCAAATCAAGTCTTTCTCATTTGAATTTCTCGATTCTAATCACGATCCTAATCGTATTTCCAGGCATTTCTGCATTTCTTAGCTTGTTTTCACAGTTCTAGAATTTATATTGGATTCTACTTGGTTTAAACTCAATTGAACCTTGTATACCAATAAAGAAATCTTATAAGAATAATTGATAAATGAAATAGTATGGTATGCCTAAATATATGAATATGAATGTTATAATACTTTTATTATGAATGCATTTGTCATGTAAAGTGTGATGGTATTTATGAGATATGAAATGGTGTGTGACACCATGAATGGTAATGAAATGTGCTCATGTGATACTGATGAGGAGTGATGGGGAATAATGAACCAGATCCTAAACATACGCATTCTAAATTGATGAGTGGGATTAGGATGGACTGGTGGGATAAGGCGGGGTTTGTGCAAAATAATGTTGGATCGAAGTAACAAGGAGATTACTTTTATTGTTATGAAATATTTGAATTGCTTATTGCCATATGGAACATTGCAATATATTATCATGTGGCCGAAATACATAGTGAGCCAAAATGATAGCTAGTGGCTATGAGCGCCTAACTTGGCACAATGTTCAAAGGTAACACAATGTGAATATCTTCATATATGAATCTTTAATAATTGAAATTGCTCATGAAGGATTATATGAGAAATACTCAACTAGATAAGGTATGAATGTTTGTATTTGTACTTCTTGTTGTTTGATGAGTTCATAAGTCTAGTACATTTTATTCACTAAGCCCCAAACTCATTCTTCTGTGAACTAGTTCTTTTTTTTTTTAAATTCTCAAGATATTGCAAATCCTATTTTGAAAAAGTAAGATGGATAATAATCCAATAGAAATAATAGCTAACATATACACCACCATGGTCTCAAGTCCTCTAGAAAGCTACCAAATAAATATACACTACATCATCATCTTGAACCTAGTAGGATGCGAAATATTGCACGACATTGAAATAATTCCAGTGGAACCACCAAATGTACCATTGATGATGGCCCTTGGATGGTTTGACCCTTAAAGGTCATCCATTTAAATAAAAACTATTTTACTATATTTTTGAAAACATATAAATAGAAAGGGCTACAAGGCATAGTTATAGTAACTTATGTTTTGGTGATATGGAAAGACATAAGTTAGTGTAATTTCTTTTGGATGTCCTATTTTTTTTTCTAAAAAGTACATTTGGTAGTTTTGGAAGTAGAAGTCAACCCTAGGACAAAAGAGTTGTTAGAAGCTATTTTGTAGTAACAGTAGCAAACATATGTACAATCTGGCAAGACTGGTATTTGGCTTGTTAGGTAGTACTAGTGTAAATTAAATGATATTTGTATATATTTCTTCTTGAGTATCCTTGTATGTTGAGTTTGCCATGATTTAGTTGCCTTTGCATTATGACAAAATAATTCTAAGAGAAACCTAAGATGACAATAGCAGGTATAAACAGTAAAGGCTGGTTAATATCTGATGAGAAAGTGATATTTTTGGATCGTGACACCTTCCGATATAGCTACCACTAAACTAAATGGGCCAGACTCATAAAACAAACAAGCCCAAAAATAACTAAATGACCTAACACAAAATAAAGACCTAAACTATTACAAAAGAAGCAAAACAAAACAATAAAAATGGCTAAGAACAGCCCCTATAATTGGCATCCCACATGGAACTAATCAACTCCTACAAATGACACCCCTATCCTATGTGGCACAAGGATGCTTAGGTAGCACCATTAGATAACATGGCTTCAATGCATATGACCCTTAACTTTCTCAAGTCATCCTCCTAATGTCTGCTCCAAATATTTTGACATAAACCTAAGAGAGCCTCCCTAATCCTCTTAGCCTTAGGCCTTGCAATAGAACCATCCAGAATGTACAATAGCCCTTGATGGTCCTTTGAGTTTCCATCATTCCCCATTCAACCCTACAACCTCCAATTGGATTTTAAGTCCAGGCTTAGGTATGCCATATGTTGAATCCAATCCCTAGTTATATGTTCGGATCTAAAAGAATGGAAGGGAATGAGAGGAAAAGGAAAATTATGGTATAACATTTCTTTTGTTTGAGAGTTTTAATGAAGGAAGGAAAGAAATGGAGAATTATGATTAATTCTTCAACATCCTTCAATATTAGCATTTTATACTCCCCAATTTTGGAGACTTCTGAAAGATTTTCTAAACACGTTCAATTTGGAAACTCTTGGAGGATTTTTTTTCACTTCTAATCAAGAAAACAGAAAATCATCTCTTAACCATCTATCTCCTCTTTCCTTGTCTTCCATTCTCCCATGTTGTCTTTCATTTCCTTCCCTTCCTAATTTCAAACATACCAAAAGAGATTATGTGATGGAATAAGAAGGAAGAAATACTATGCCTAAGATAAGCAATAAAGTTAGCAAGTCAACTTTTTGAGATCAACCATTTCATGAAACAAATGTGCTGAACATGAAAAAATTTGGCATATTTTCTATTTGAATCAAATTTGATTTTTTTGGTCCATAAACAAAAATGTAACATCAAATATCTTGTGTTTGTGTAAATGTATATAAACTACAAATTATTTTCAATAAAGAGCCATGCCCTCTTACCTTCGACCTGTCACATGCTGACGTGAAAATTCCGGGAGAACAGGTGCTCATTTTGGACAACTGAACCCTGACGTTCCCCTTTAATTCACTCCGATTGCATGTATGACCCAGGATGTTTATCTTACCACACAATCAATTACAATTATACAAATATTTTTTTCTTCATAGAATGACTTTCCTTTTGCTTCATTATTATTACAAATTACTAAGTCCTATAAATTTCACAATCTGGTTAAGTATCTTGCAATTCATATAATATCTGAATTCATGAGGATCTATTCAAATTCAGAAGTGTAAATTTTCTTACAGCAAGTTGCTTACAATTATTAAAGGGCTGTTCAACCGCCACTTATTGGAGGTATTATGGCCAGTTCATCTTTGTCTTTAACAATCGCTGACTCCTTCGTATACTCTTCATTTAAAGCCAGAACCATACAACCTCGTATTTCTTCTAAACTCGGAAATTTGACAAGGAGCTTCAATAAACAATCATGAGCAGTACAGCCAGATGACACCTCCAATGGCATCTCTGCCATGCCGGTAATATCACGAGCTCTAGCAAAGAACAATACTTTTATCTTCACCAATGAACATTCATTCTTGCTTGGTATGACATCTCCATTTTGAGTACTAATATCCCCTTCCATCATATCCAACATAAGAGAAACAATCCTGCAAAGTGCTACAATTTAAATAGGATGACATAAATAATCAAATGCTCATATTAACTGCTAAATCATCTCTAGAAATTTAGAAGAAGAGAAGATTGCATATTTGTAATTGACAGCAAGAAATAGATTTACAATGATGATCTTAGTGGCTCTCGTCATCACGCTTACAGCTCTACATCAATAGACATGTCTACCATGCCTCAATAATAAAGCTTCTAGCACTGTAGGAACTTCACACGCCTATTCTTGAATTTGGACAAAACATAACCCAAAATATACCTTACCTCGAAAAATCAAAGATTAATTGACATCAAAAGTTCCAGCCTGTTTCCCATTCCAGCCCTCATTACTTTTCTTATGGACACAATCAGTAGATTAATCACGTTTGTAGTTCTCAATTTAAGTTGGCCAATTTCTTGGTTCCCACATGCACAAGAATACTGGGTGAATGTGATGCAAATTGAAGGATATAGATTTTCCTAAGCATCCTTTGACAGGTAGGCCAGAAGGAACTAAAAATAACATCAGTTAATGATGAAATCAAGTGCATTTCTGAGTTCTAATAGCAAAATCTGAAGAATCCAAATTTCTAAATCATTACTAGCATTAACTAGACAACCAACTCCAAATCCAGTCTGAAACTTGTGCCATTTGTAGGACTGGCTGAGAGTAGAGTTAAAAATCATCACAAGTTACGATAAACTTGGAAACAAGGGTGTGTTTGTCAGGGAAAAAAAGAGAACCAAATCCAGGAAAATGGACTTCCTTTTATCCAAATAAAAAAGAGTCACTAAAAAGTAGGACTTAGCAACAACTGAGAAGTAGAAGAATCATCTACAGCCAGAAAATATGAAAATCGAACTCCTCTGCTTAATGAGAAAATAACAAATAAGCTTAACTAGTTAGGTACCCAAAGAATACAACCTCAGTTATGTACATAATCAACTTCCAAATAAACAAAATCAACATCACCTAAAAAAGGTTGGAACAACTAAACGGTGAAATTTTAGTCCACTTGCTTGTCTCTTTTGAGGTCTTCAACTTCCATTACACCATTGCATGCCTCAAATTCATGATATAACATTACCAACAAATAATCAAACTTAAAAAGACAATTGAATGAAACTTAACTTATTTCATACCACAAGAATAATAACATCCTTCTCCTATTGAGCATTATTATATTACGTCAAATACTTCTCAATTGCTAAACCTCCAAAGGGCGTACTTCTACAGCACAGTTTGGACAATCCCAAATAACCTAATGAAGCTGTCAAAGCTACTTTAGAATCGTATAAAAGTAAAACCCTCCTCACATTCTAACTAACTCTAGCTGCCTCAAACCAAAGACAGTTCTGTCACTAGGAATATTTTAATAAAACAAAGCATGCACTTATGACATACAGTGGCCACTGACTACGGCTTCCGAGAGAAAGTGAGAGGGAGAGAGAGAGAAACTTTTTCTACAATAGTTAACAAAGAAATTATGAATAAGTTAATTACTAGCAAAGGTTTAACATAGAAGAGAAAGTGAACATAATGAATTTTGTGTCATTATGGCTCCACAGGTTCCACATTAGGCCTAAGCCATGTTTATTTTCCTACTCTTGGTTTGCCTTTTCAGAGTAAATCCACAATAAAGAAAAAGATCAAAAAAAAATTGAAGGGGCATGGGCTAGGAGAAAACTAAGGTGAAAAACAGTTTTTTAATAGTTGTTTCAGATATCTTCCAAATTAAGGTATAAGGAGCTTCGTTTTACAATAGAATCATGCAATTCAGAGAAGAAAAAGAAGTCAAAGAAAGTTCAGACGTAACTAATACCAACAATTCCACTCACAAATTTCATTATTTTATTTCAAATTTCCAGTTTAAAAAGAAACCGATGGCATCATGATTCATAAGCTAAAATAAATTTTAAACAAACCTTCCAATGATACCAACAACCATGAAGTCACTATTTCTTCACACGAAGCCAATAATTGTGTAACAAATCCAGGGAAACAACAATGTCTAGACTTTTTTTAAGGGTGTTTCACAATTCAAAAAATTAATTTTTCAATTCACAATTTGACAACCTTGGCCTAGACTTTTTTCAAAGGTGTTTCATAGTTCAGGATAAAGCTGGTATCAAAAACCAAAGAAATCTTCAAACTAATTTGTATACCAATTGTCAAACTGTGAAAATCAGAAGATAAATGTCGAATATTCAATATCTACAGAGAAAAATATATTCTTGTGATATAAAACTTCCAAGTTTGCTGATGGTGTGAGAATGCCATACTAAAACTCTTAAAATCATTCTTAGGAAGACAAATTTGAGTTGCATCTTTTTATTGTCTCTTTCTTCCTTTTAATTCAAAACACTCCTTGTTCCTGAAAGCATACAATTAATAGTGGTCTATTAACATTTTGGAAAAGATGAAGAACCATAGGCACTCAATGAGCTCTTCCACAATAACTTAAATATCCCTACTCCCAAGCCAGGCCAGGACTATGAAAAATACTCACAGATCCACCTCTAATTAATAAGTAACTGTTCACGATTTGTACAAAACTTCTGGCTGGTCTCCAGATTAACACTGCCAAGCTCCATCAGCAGCCAAAATACTCATCTGGTTCTTGAACTCTGATTGCTTTCTGGAGGCTATTTTAGCTGTTCCAAGAGAGCACACAATGGCCTTTGCTAAGTTGAGATCAAGTGGATGGATACTTCACCACCTGAAGGGTTCTACTAAGCATGTGACTAAAGGAACTAGAAGTTGGTTTTCAGCATCATGGATAAGTAGCTCAACTGGAAATTTTACAGTCATGCCCAAACAAATGAGGACATTTCCTGAGTCCCTTCTATCTCTTTCTGTGTATAGCTGAATTCTGATTGACCTCAAAATATAGGTATACTGGCATTGCTCTGGCCAAACCATACCCTGAATATTTATCTATTCACTGGACTTCAAACTTCCTACCTTACCAGTAATCACTGCAGGAGCAGAACCCATCCTTGAAATGATGAAACCTTGAGGTGTCTCTGACAATGATTTCTCTTTTTTCTATAGCTGATATGTACTTGGTTGCAGAATGACAATCTCCACAAACTCTCAAGTTTTTGAACACCCGGATTGGAGCCCCTAATGGTACCTTTAGAAGTCCAAATGCAATTGCCAGTTTCTCACTATGCCATAAAAGAAGCTGTTCTTTCTGCTCGTCTCCTACATCATGCAATGCATATTCAATATCAGGCACAAAGCCAACTGACTTCATTTTCCTTTCCAATTCTTTTAGTTTCTTATGAATGGAAGCCAATTCAGGGTGCAACCTATCGCTTGATCTAAATTCATGTACTACATTGTTTAATTCAATCCAGCTATATCCGGGTGTCTTCACAACACTATTTTCTTTCATTGATCTTCGGATCCTAGCAACATGGTCCCACTTATTTTGTGCTGCATAAACATTAGCCAATTGAACATAAGCAGCAGCACTTGCTGGATTAAGCACAAGCAAATTCTTGGAGGCAAACTCAGCCAACTGCAAGTTTTTATGGATCCTACAAGCACCCAAAAGTGTTCCAAAGATGGCAGCATGTGGTTTAAAAGGCATACTCTTTATCAAGTGTACAGCATCAGATAACCTACCAGCTCGACCAAGAAGGTCAACCATGCATGCATAGTGATCCGGCCTAGCTTCAACTCCAAAACTCCTTCCCATTGAGTCAAAATATTGGAGCCCAAGATCTACCAATCCAGCATGGCTACAAGCTAATAATACGGCAACAAAAGTAATCCAATTTGGCTTCAAACCCTCATTTTTCATCTCATCAAACAAATGAAGAGCTTTTACACCAGCCCCATGTTGAGCATAACCAGAAATCATTGCATTCCAAGTTACAATATCTTTTCGTGGAATCTGAATAAACAATTTCCAGGCATCGTTAAGATCCCCACACTTTGAATACATGCTAATGAATGAAGTTCCAGCTGTTGTGTCTCTAATTAGTGGAGACTTACAAACTAATTGATGAATTTGTTTTCCCAATTGCAATAATGATAAATTACTACAACCCAGCAAGACACTACTCAAGCTTGATGCATTCGGTTTAACACTAGTTTCCAACATTGTCCTAAAAAGCTTCAACCCCTCCTCTGCTTGGCCATTTTCAACATAACCTGCAATCATAGCATTGAATGTCACCACATTCTTTAAAGGCATGTTTTGAAACAGTCTTTCTGCTGATTGAACTCTCCCAAACTTCATGTACCCGGTCACCATAGCAGTCCATGCAATTACGCTCTTAACTGGCGCTGCATCAAAAAATTCCTCAGCAGAATCTATATTCCCACATTCTACATATCCTGACACCATTGCACTCCAGGAGACATTATTTTTCTCTGGCATTTTCAAAAACAACTCATGTGCCTCATCCATCTTTCCAATTTGAGCATAACCAGAAATCATTGTATTCCACGATGCTATATCTTTTACAAGCATCTTGTCAAAGAAATTACGAGCATTATCAACTTCCAAATTTTTCCAATAACAGGCTAACATGGTGTTATAAGAAAAAGTATCTGGTTCAGGAATTCTCAAAAACAATTCATAAGCTTCTTTCAATTTTCCAGGCTTCTTTGCATGCCCAGCAAGGATAGAATTCCATGTAACTGTAGTCTTCACTTCCATATTTTTAAACACTCCAAGAGCAGAATTTATATCACCAGCTCGAACATGGCTGGCGATAATCTTATTCAAAGCAATTACATCACAAAGTAAATGTGGAGCCACATGTTGAAATTCAGTGGAATTGGGAAGGGATGATGATGCACTTGTGGCAATTGTTCCAACTATTTGGGCATGACCACTGAAGATTTTGTGTTTCCTTTGGAACAAGGTATGGAAGGATTCCAAAGATCTTTGATTCCTTAGGAATCGCAAATTATACATATTTCAAGAGTGGAAAGTATGATTGAGAAATGCAATTCTAAGTTCAGAATCTATTTAAGTCTGAGCAAAGGATTCACATGTAACAAGCAATGAATTTGTTAAAATACCAGTGAAACAAAAGCCACATATCCTAATTGAATAGATTATAACAAAGTTCTCTGTTCATGATCCTGCAAGTCCAATAACAGTATAATCAATAACATATTGCCACATTTTGTGTTATTCAAGCTTAAAGATAAAATAAGCATAGAGTGATTGTTAGTCTACTTGGCTCAAAACTGACTAATAAATTTGAATAAACAGCTTAAAGAGCTTATAAATCAGACTCAATAAATTACAATTTAAGTGATAGCAATACCTATTAAAAATTTCATTCCACAGCAAGGAACCAACTGGTATTCTACAACACAATTCCCTAAATGGAGTGGAAGAGCTGGTAAAATTCTCCAGCACTAGCCAAAAAGATACTCTTTGCATTTTTTTTCACCACAGCACTATTTTCATTTTTTTTATTCCTAACAGCAATACTTGCAATTCTTCCTATGGTTTTCTAAAACTAAAAACAAGTTCGTTTTGGGCCTTTTTTGGAATTCAAAGTGGACATCTGGATCACGGGCAATTTCATTTTTTTTGTGGTTCCAATTTGAATTTCCACAAAAAAAAAAGAAAAAAAAAACACACGTGAGACCTTTAACCTAATTTCTCCTCCTAAGTCCTAACTTACAAGATGGAAAAGAAAGGGTTCTACCAATGCTAGGCACCATCTTCCTTTGGGACGGATACAACAATCGAACCGTGAACCAACTTGGCTCATATTAAAATGAGCCAACTTTTAGGGCTCGAACTTAAATTGAATTGAATTTGCAAACAACTCAATAACTTGATTTGAATAAATTAAACAAATGAAAAAACTTAAGTAAAACTTAATTAATTTGACTAAGTTCATCTAAATCTATCAGAAAAAAAAAACCCACAATCATTGCTTGGAAGAGAATTTCAACCCAAAGACCAAACACAGCACCATTGGAATTGATTAGAATTCATTTGACTAATTTTATCTAAATCTACCAAAAAAACTCCACAAATAACTGAAGAGAATTTCAACCCAAAGACCAAACACAGCATCATTGGGAGTGATTAGATTTTTAAATACAATTTAACTTTAAAGGTGGTAAAAAAAAGGCTTATATACAATCTTAGTACCCTAATTAACAGATTGGTCAAAGTTTAGTGCTGTAATTCAAAAATATCAATTTTGCACCCATAAATTCAAAATTGGAATACCTGTGTTGTTATTTTGGACCCTGGAAGGTTGATGTATGGAGTAATTGGACCAAATGTGTTCTAACTTTGTTCCATAAAAAATTAAAACAACAAAATAAAGAAAGTGCTCTGATTTTGAGTTTTGGGACCAAAAATTGATATTTCCAAATTAAGAAACTAAATCCAACCAATTTGTAAATTAGGGAACCAAAAATGTATTCAAGAAAGAAAGAAAGAGAAAAACACTAGTTATTGGTAACAGGATGAAATCCATGAAGTCAAGTAATATTTCCGATTTCTAAATAGCATATTCTGTAGAATTCAGATTTCTAAATTATTACTAGAACTAATTACACTACCAACTACAAATCCATATCCAATTTGAAACTCATTCCATTTCTATGTATCACTAGCTAAGAGTAGAGAGTTTAATATCATAAAAAGTTATAGTGAAACTCAAAGAAATAAACGGTGTGTTTGTGTGCCAAAGGGAACAAAACCAGCTCCAAGAAGTAAGGCTTACAAACGACTGAGTAAAAAGGAAGAAGAAGAATCAGCTAAAGCCAGAAAATAATATGTCTCTCTCTCTCTTCTGCAAAAAAGAAAAATGACTTACTAACTTAACCTCAGTTACGTACCAACCAACATCAGCCAAAAAATCTAGTACAGTTAAACAAAGTCGGCTTTTCATCCACTTCTTTTTCACTTATGAGGTCTTCGACTTCCATTCTTCCATTGTGTTCCTCAAATTCATAATAATTATGATCAATAGATATGCAACCTTATCTTAAGCACTGCCCGAAACTTAATTTACTTCATACCACACTCCTATTGAAGATTACACCATATCAAATGTTAAAAGACCAAAGAGTCTACTACTAGCGAACTAAAAGCCCTGTTGTTTCTGCGATACGAACTAAGCTTTTGGGTTTCCTTAGCAACTTTTACTAACTAGACAAAGAATAGGAGAAATATCGACGACACAGCAGAATAACGATATATACAATATATGAATCCAGTTTTATTCACATCTCACCTCAAAGAAGAATAATCGAACAGATTGCACCTCTAACCTAGCTCCCTCGCAGCGTGAATGCAGCCAAATTGGGATCTTTCAGTTCTGAGATTGTGATATTCGGATCCCTTGACCCTTTGAAAAGAGAAGGAAGAGAGAGGGGGGGGGGGGGTTACCTGCACTTTACCCACTTTACTCAAATTTATCTTTGAAACAAATTACTCATTAAAGTTTAAAATAAGACAATTCAATCTCATAAATTGTTCTAAAAATGAGACAGTTAAGTAGATTATTAAGTTTAATAGAAAAAGGAATAAGTCCTCCCAAATGCAAACAATCCCATTAACTATTTCAAAAAGTAGGATTGTTAAGTAAGCTGATAAGTTTAATGAAAAAAGGAATAAGTTGTTCTAAATACAAATTTCATATAAAATATATTTTTATCTTAATTATTTAAGTATCTAAAATTAGTAAGTATTAATTTACAAGAATCATATATAATAAATAATTAAAATTTATAAGTAATTTTGATTTTACTAAAATATAAATAAAATTATTTTAATTTTTAATTTAAAATACTCAATTTTAATTCTTTTTAATAAGTCAATAGTTCAATTTTAATCGTCTGTTAAAATCTCATATCTTAATTCTTCTTCTTTTTTTACTATTAAGTTAATGGGTTTAGTATATATATCAAACTAATTCTATATATATATATATATCTTAATTTTGGTTTAATAAATTACCTTGTGAGGATTTATTTAATAATAATAATAATAATAATAAAGTATTAAAAAATATTTTATAATACAAATAATTATAAAACTTTAAAAACGTCATATATAAAATAAATAATAATAGAAGTGCGGCATAAAGATAAAATTAAAAAATAAATTAAGAAAGTAAGTATGTCATTTTGCTTCTTTTGAATTTGTTTTCTATAGCTAGTATTTTTACCTTTATATTGGAAGTTTTTTAACACTAAAAATCTACGGTTCTATTTGGCAGCCTGTTTTTTTATTTTGTAAAATAGTTTTTTTATTTTTTTGTTCTACAAAAATAAAAAAACCTATTTAGTAAACTATTTTCAGAAGTTGGTTTTAAAAAATTGTTTTGTAAAAGTGTAATTGAAAAAATAGTTTTTAGAAAACATCATTTAGGTGTGTTTTTTTATTTTTGTGCAAAACTATTTTCAGGTTTTGTTGACGTCAGAATTTGGTTCGTGCGAAAAGTCCCAAAATCCGACCGACCGAGGTGAGGTTCTTACAAGATCTTTGGCCTATAGCCGGTTCGGATGAAACAGAGCAGTAAAACAGACAGAAATGAATGGAAGAGCAGAGAAGAAAGAGGCACCGATTTAACGTGGTTCGGCCAAATCCAAACAGCGTCGGACCCTATGTCTACAGTAGTGTGTTATTGAGACAATATTCTTACAGTATTTGATCTCTGTTTTGGCAGAGTTTCAGTATGTAATCTCAGTCTCTCCTACAAAGGGGCTCCTTCTTCATATTTATAGAGAGAAGGAGGTTATAATGGTAATTATATATGCCGTAAATCTATTACATCAATATTTATTGTACAAGATAGAATTTACAAACCAAATCTTCTACTTTCAGCTGCTACAAGCCGTCTTCTGCAGGCAAGACCCCATTTGTCCGTTGAAGCAAGACATGACTCGGTATTCTATCTGGCAAGCTTCACGTCGCTACCCGTACTTCGCTGACCGAATCATACAATCCGGGTCGTGCACATTATCAAGATAGAGAGCTCAAACTCCTTTTGTCGAGTTCGAGCTCGAGTTGAAGGGTCACACTCGTGTCGCAGATAGCGATCCAGACAGTTCTTCTGATCGGCCCTTTTGTCGCTCTTGGGCTTCGTGCACGTCTGTCCAAGACGAACCAATTTTCATGTATAACACAAGCCCCCTAACTCACAGCTCGCTCTGCGGGCTGGGAGTTGAAACTTTTCAATTCTTGCATCATCGGCCTTTTCCTGAGACTGTTGTTCCATCTGTACTAGGCCACGTCTCTCGTGACACATGTCCAGCGGCTATTACTGGGTCAACTTAGCCTTTCTCGAGGCCATTAATGATGACAGTTGGGGGAATGGTTCCAGATTCTTCGATGGAAACATCCCCGGCTCTAT
Organism: Saraca asoca; assembly: GCA_026873985.1. Classification (NCBI taxonomy): domain Eukaryota; kingdom Viridiplantae; phylum Streptophyta; class Magnoliopsida; order Fabales; family Fabaceae; genus Saraca; species Saraca asoca. The sequence continues at coordinate 15,235 of JANHAO010009406.1, forward strand.
ATATGGAAGACACAATCCCTTCTACTTCTTCATTCAAATCATGGAGTTTCCTGATAGACCCCCACCATTTCCTGCATTCTGGCTTTCATCAGAGGCGTGTATGGCCTGCTAAATATGCAACTCGGAAGACTTATCTTCCCTGGTAACGTGGAAGGATCTCGCATGGATCCCAGACGGTGTCCTCTTGGTCCAGCCGTGAGGCAATTATTCGGCCGGCCAAGCTCTTGGGGCATCCCAGTGTGCTTCCTTCAGGAGGAGTAAGTGGTCAAAGACGAAGGGATGCGGCACTGCCACTGATTGTGCATTGCAAGAAGAAAGCCGCGGCATGCGGTCCCTAATAAATCTAGGCGCAGCTCCCCAAGGCCAACCCTTCTTCTTAATCATAGGTTTTTCCCTTTGTATTTGATTTAGTCTGTACTCAGAGCTTTCTGATGTGATACTACCTCGTCGAGGCCTTTCAATAAAATTACTTTTTTGCAATTTTTGTTTGTTGTTGCCATTTTCTTTTTGCAAACATTCTGGTTTGAACCTTCTGAGCGACTAACGTATAAGCGATCTCATGCTTGGGCCGATCCTGTGGCTAAACAAACAGATAAGTTAGTATAAGTTCACATGAGAGTTGTGAAACTAATAAATGAGCGATCTCGTACTCAGGCCGATCTCATGGCCAAATAAATAAGTATGCATGAGAGCTACAACTTAATTAAATTCGCATGAGAGCTGCGAAGTTGACAAGTGAGTGATCTCATGCTCGAGCCGATCCTATGGCCAAATAAACAGATAAGTTAGTATAAGTTCACATGAGAGCTACGAAACTAATAAATGAGCGATCTCATGCTCGGGCCAATCTCGTGACTAAATAAATAAGTATGCATGAGAGCTACAACTTAATTAAATTCACATGAGAGCTACAAAGTTGACAAGTGAGCGATCTCGTGCTCAAATACAAAGAGGTGACCGATCTTGTGGTCGAGGCGATCTTGTGCCCAAAGGGGTGGCCGATCTTGTAGCCGGGGCGATCTTATGCCCAAATAAAATGTGATCGATCTTATGGTCAGGGTGATCTTGCGCTCAAATAAGTGAGCTTATTTTGAGTGTCTTCACACCTCAGTGAGCCTGGAGCTCAACTAGTGAAGTAAGTGTTTTTTAGTGCCTCCGCACCTCAGCTAGCCCGTAGCTCAACTGGTGAAGCGAGTGTTTTTTAGTGCCTCCGTACCTCAATGAGCCCGTAGCTTAACTGGCATAGCGAGTGTTTTTTAGTGCCTCCTCACCTCAGCAAGCCCGTAGCTCAACTGGCGTAGCGAGTGTTTATTAGTGCCTCCGCACCTCAGTGAGCCCGTAGCTCAACTGGCGTAGCGAGTGTTTATTAGTGTCTTCGCACCTCGATAACGTCTCTCAGCGCCCAACACTCCGAAATGACGAGCCCAAATTTATTATGATATACATAGAATTTTTCCGGATTGAGTCTGGACTTGCCAGGAGTCTTCAAGGGTGGAGGCATTCCGAAGTCTTCCTTGTCCCTTTTCATTGTGAAGATCTTGTCCTAAGTGTCTAACAAGATGCTGTAAGTGTTATGGCAAGCTTGGGGAAAGGGTCGTTCATCCTTACTCTTTTTAGTGAGCTAGCATCCGAGGTTGTCATTTCCACTCCCATGGTTATTCCTTTTCCTATTCGAATCTGAACCACTTGTTTTGATTCTCTGCGAGTTGAAAGTCTTGTCTCACCTGATTTGTTTCGTGGCCCGCTCATAGAATTCACCTAGGTTGCTAACCAAGGATTTGTCCTAGCTCTTAAATAGTTTTCCATCTCTACGAAGTCCCACGGAGATGGCAGCCAGAACGGCCTCATCCAAGGGTTTCTCAACATTATTGACTTCATGCTTGAAGCGAGTAATGTAATCTTTTAGCGCTTCCTGCTTGCCCTAGAAGATCGTAGTGAGGTGGCATAGGGGCGTGAGTTGCTTCTGCAACGCTCGATATTGATTAACAAACCTTTCCTGACAGTCTTTCTAACTGCTTGCACTACGAGCCGGGAGGCTCCTGAACCACATTCAGGGAACTTCACCCATGGTAGTGGGGAAGACACGACACCAGATCAAAGGGTTACAAGCTTGTAGATCCATCTAGATATTGAACAAATCCAGATGGTTATGCAGGTCGCTATCCCCATCATACAACGGAATGGTTGGAACCTTGAGCTTGCACGAAAGGGGTTCCTCTGTGATCTCTCTAGAGAAAGGGGTTCGCTCCTCGAAGCGACCTTGGTATTTCAAACTCGAAGGTGCTCCTCCAAACACTTGACTCTTTTAAAGAGGCCTTCCATCACGACGTCCAAGCCCCCTAGTCCTTGGCTAGGGACTCGGTGGTTTAGCTCATTATCCCGGCCATGTGGATAGCGACACGAGGTCTGTTCTTGGTTAGCTTCACCGGAATGCTCAACCTCAGGTACGGCAGCTTCAATTCGCACTTACACATTCTGGGCCTGTGTCTGTACCAATAGTGTGACTATTTTGGCCAGCTCTCTCATCATGTGCTCAAGCCTCTTCTGGGGTTGAGCCGGGTTTGCGGTCCATCAGTGACATTGGCGACAGGGAGCGATTGTGCTAAGCTGGTTGGGGGGTTACCAGTAGCTACTTTGATGATAAGAGAAGTCAATGAATCTGTTGTCAAAACATGGCCATCCAAAGGATGGAGTTGTGCATTCGAGGCCCTGGTGACTCTTCCTTGGCCATTGCAGTGGAAAAAAACCAGAATAGGTGAGATCCCCACAGACGGCGCCAAAATGTTGATGTCAAAATTTGGTTCATATGAAAAATCCCAAAATTTGACCAATCGGGGTGAGGTTCTTACGGGATCTTTGGCCTATAGCCAGTTCAGATGAAACAGAATAGTAAAACAGATAGAAATGAAGGGAAGAGCAAAGAAGAAAAAGGCACTGATTTAACGTGGTTCAGTCAAATCCAGATAGTGCTGGACCCTACGTCCACAGTAGTGTGTTATTGAGACAATATTCTTACAGTGTTTGATCTTTATTTTGGCAGAGTCTCAATATGTAATCTCAGTCTCTCCTACAGAGGGGCTTCTTCCTCATATTTATAGAGGAAGGAGATTACAATGATAATTATGTTAGTTTGGATGGGTGCCCTAGGCCAATTTAATTGGACCCTATTGCATCTATGACTATACATTCTGTGGATTTGGATATTAAAGGTTGTATATTCAT
>JANHAO010009407.1:0-18397 GCA_026873985.1 Saraca asoca
CATTTGGAATCTTTAAAATTTTTGTTAAGAAGTTCCGTGGTGAAAGTGATTTCTCTTCCATTTACAAAATCACAATGCTTGAGTCACTTTAGTTCCAGGTTGATGTTTACATACAACAACCGTATGTACCAATTGTACACTTCATCATTAGGCTTTAACAATTTTTCCCAACCTTGCTTTTTTAGCCAATAAATATAATTTAGTTGTTCTTTCTTGAGAGAACCTAGATCAATAATATGGTGGGTCACACATTTTTTTCTTTGAAAATTGATGAGTGTACTGGGTTTTGGCTTTTGGGTTTCTGAAGAATGGATTAGAAAAACTAAGGAATTTGGTTTGGGAAGAGATTCAGCTAGGGTGAGAGCATGTGTTTTATAAAAAGAAAGGTTAGGGTTTGTGAAGAAGGCAAATGGAACTTTGAATGGGTTTTTCTAATGTAAGGTGGATTTAGGTGAGAGTGTAGCATGAAATATGAAATAAAGAAAGAAATTGTAGAATGAATTAGAGAAAAAAGGAGTTATGGTGGGTTTAGTTTGAAAATGGCAAAAGGAAATAAGGAAGATGATAAACAAGGCTTTTGGTTTTTGAAAATTGTTCACAAAAACAGTAATGGGCCTTTTTGTAAACTTTTTAGGATAAGACAAGATCAAATTAAAAGAGAGTTACAAATAGTTGAATTCAAATCATAAACTAACTTATTTTAAAACACTAAAAAGATAGTAGGGTTTTAAGGAAAACATTAAAATGGTTTAGTTTAAAAGAAAATTAATCTAATTTTGAAAACCATGTCATTTTGAAGAAGGGGATTAACTATTTTTAAAGAAAACTATAAAATAGATTTATTGCAAGATAAATTGGTAACTAAAAAATTTTGATAAGAAAATAACTATAATTATTTTCTAAAGCTTCATAATAAAGAGGATGCATAATATATATATATATAGATATATGTGTGTGTGTGTGTGTGTGTGTTTGGAAATATTTAAGTAAAATATTTATTAAAAACTTTTAACAGCTAATCAGATTGTAAAAGAAAGGAAAAAGTTTAATTTTTAAAATAGACCAATGAGATCAAACTTTTAAACATAAAAAGGGAAAAACTTTAGGACAAAGAAATAGATTTGAAATAAAGTAAACTTTGAAAATGTAAGTTTTAAAGAGATAAGGCTTAAAAAAAGTAGATTACTATGGACACATATGTTAACGAGATAAAGGCTAGTCTAAGTAGTTAATGCATCTTATGTGTGTCATTGAGAAGAGAGAAAATGTGACTAGATAGTTGACTCTTCAATTTTTGTACCTATCTAATTCTTCTTTTTGAAAAGAGAAAAGAATGTCTTTACATTTTTCAAATGTTTTAAAGAAAGGCTATTATGCATGAAATGTATGTAATGCATTCACATGAGATAGATATATAAAAGCTTAAAAATCATAATGCAACATTTTTAAATTATAATTAATTGGGATCAATTATTCAAAGTTCTTTTCTAATAAAAGAAAATCAATCTTTATTGAGGGGTTTTTGTAAAAGCATTAGTAAGCTAATTTCTGTATTTATAAAATTAAGCTCAGTATCCCCTCTACAAACATGATCTCTTATAAAATGATGCTTAATCTCAATATATTTGGTCCTAGAATGTTGAATAGGATTTTTTGTTAAATTAATAGCACTTGCATTATCACAAAATATAAGGATGTGTTCAAAATTCAAAGCATAATCATTAAGTTATTGTTTCATCCACAATACTTGAGCACAATAACTTCTAACTGCTATATATTCAGTTTTGATTGTAGAAAGAGTGACTGAAGCTTGTTTTTTTTTGCTATGCCAAAAAACAAAGCAATGGCCTAGGAAGTGACATATGCCACTAGTGCTTTTTCTATCAAGTATACAACCTGCATAATTAGCATCTAAGTATCTAATAAGATTAAAATATTCAATTTTAGGATACCACAAACTAAGATCATTTGTTCTAAATAAGTATCTGAAGATTATTTTCATAGCAATAAGATAAGATTCTTTAGGATTAGATTGATACCTTGCATATAAGCATACATTAGACATTAAATAAAGGAATGAGTCAATCATGCATCTATACCACTTCTCATCTACTGGCTTACCATTTTCATCTTTGTCAAGTTTAGTGAATGGACTCACAGGAGTGCCAAGGACTTTTGCATTTTCCACCCTAAATCTCTTTAATAGATTTTTAGGATACTTGGCTTGATTTATAAAGATGTCATCTTTGGTTTGTTTAACTTGAAGTCCAAGAAAAAATGTAAGCTCTCCCATCATTCTTATTTTGAATTCTCCTTTCATAAGATTGGAAAATTCCTTGCACAAGAGTTCATTAGTATATCTAAATATAATATCATTAACATATATTTGCACAATTAAAATATCATGCTCAATATTTTTTATGAAAAGAGTAACATCTACTTTTCTTCTTGTGAAACCATTCTCAAAAAGGAATTTGCACAGTCCCTCATACCGAGCTCTAGGATCTTGCTTAAGACCATACAAAGCCTTAGTAAGGTTAAAAATATGATTAGGTTTTTCAAGATTTTTGAATCTGGGAGGTTATTTCACATAAATTTCCTTATTTAAGAAACCATTCAATAAAATACTTTTAACATTCATTTGATATAATTTAAAATTTTTAAATAATGCAAAAATAAGTAGCATTTTAATAGATTCAAGTCTAGTAACAAAAGCATAAGTTTCATCATAATCAATACCTTCCTGTTGATTATAATCTTGTGTTACCAACCTTACTTTATTTCTTACCACTTTTCTAGATTCATTAAGCTTGTTGTGAAAGACCCACTTTTACCAATGATTGGATGGTCTGATAGTTTAGGCACAAGCTTCAACCCCAAAATATTTTGAAAGATCATTTTCACCAAGTATGGTCCTAGTCATATCAATTAAAGTTCAACTCTTCCTTTCCACTATCCCATTTTACTAAGGAGTTCTAAGATAAGAAAAGTTATGGCTTATACCATTATTTTTACAAAAAGTTTGAAAAAAATAATTTTCAAATTCTCTAACATAATCACTTCTAATGCTTGATATGTACATGCTTTTTTCATTTTGAACCTTTTTGAAAAACTTTTCAAATTCATAAAAAGTATTATCTTTCAGAGCAAGAAAGACCACCCCAAGTATATTTTGAGAAATCATCAATAATAACTTACCTATATCATTTACAACCAAAGCTTAGACATTTGTAAGACCAAAAAGATCCATATGTAATAGCTCCAAGGGTCTAGAAGCGGAAACAATATGTTTAAGTTGAAAGGATGATTACACTTGTTTCACTTGTTGGCAAGCATTGCAAATATGATTTTTCTCAAAATTAATTTTAGGAAGGTCATGTATTAAATCATTTTTTGAAAGATTTAAAATAAGCCACATGTTTACATGCCCAAGCCTTTTATGTCATAACTAATTTTGATCATTTGTAAAGACAAAACATTTTGTTTCCTTTAGAAGAATATCTTTAAGAAAGCAACATAAATATTTTTTCTTTGGCCCACAAATATTAATGATACATTGCACATAACAATGAAAGGATTCAAATATAACTATAGCTTTTGTCATAAAGTTTACTAATGCTTAAGTGGTTATATTTAAGTCCTTCGACCATTCTAATATTATTGATATCAGATGAAAAATTTATATCAATTTTGCCAATATTGATGATTTTACATCTAGTATTATCATCAAGAACTACTTTACCTTTGTTAATTAGTTTAAGAAAGATAAAATTGCTTGAATCTCCAGCCATGTGTTTTGAATAATCACTATTAAGAAACCAATATTCCATTCTAACACTTGATTTAAGGTTAACTTGCAAAAAGTGAGTTATCTATTTTTAGCTACCCAAATCATTTTAGGTCTTTTTGGGTTGGTTTCATACTTTTTTTGATATTAGTCTCTTGATACCCAAGTGTATGCATATATAAGATATGATTTTCTTTTATATGCTCAAGATTGTGATACACCTCCATTTTTCCCACAATAGTTACATATTATGTGAGAAGTAGATGAGCTAATAGCTTTCACAAAATAATTCTTCTAATATTTTATACTAGGTCTAACAATATAGATAACTCCCCCTTTATTAATTTGTCTTCCCAAAAAGTATTTAAATTCCTTCTACTTTTTACAAAATGAGTAAGGTCACTTTCTAAAAAATTAATTTTTTTTAATTGATTATTTTTATCTTTCAACTTCTTTGAAAAATTATCTTCTTTAAAATGACATTTTTTTTTCAAAAAGTTATTTTTCTTTTTCCAAAGAAAAAAATTTGTTTGATAAAATTTCATTTTCAATTTTAAAAAATAACTTGAAGAGAACTTACTTTTTCTTTTAGAAGTTATTTTTCTTTTTCTAAAGAAGTAACCTTATTTAATAAAACATTATTTCAATATCTAAATAATTTTAAAAATCACTTGCTTTTTCCAAAGGCTCATTTTTCAAAATGTAATATTTGTTTTTCAAATCTTCAACTTCTTCAAACAAAACTTATTTTTCTTTTTTCAAAAAAGAATTTTCATAAAAAATATTTAAATACATTTTCACAACTCTTTGGGAATCAAATGGTTGTTAGCATTATTGGAGATTGTTAGCCAGAGAAATTGCTTTGCTAACTTACCTTCTTTATGTTTTGATGTTGAAAACAATTTTGTATCTAACCAAATGTTTTAGTGTTTGTTATTTGTTTTTGTAGGATCAAAATGTATGTTATTCAGGAGATCCAAATTAGTTTTAGTAATTATTTTATTTTTACTAGGATCTTTCTATAAGTAATTCAAATCAAATTTGATTCAAGCAAATTTCTTATAACTGATATAGTGAGGTAGAAATAAATCACTTGAAGTGAGCTAATATTAAATATTTTTCAAATAATTTTTTACAAAGTGCAAGTTTTATAAAAACCATTTTACATGGTATGAACCGATTTATGAATTTATTCATGCCAAAGATTTTATGAAAATGTACTTGAATCAATTTAGCAATTGATTCATGAAGAAAAGTTTTGAAAAATGTTTCTTATCGAAGGTTAGGATTTTGCCCTAAATCGATTAGGTAATTAATTTATGACCTGATTTCATAATGCTATGATTCAATTCATGAATCAATTTGGTGAAGAACTTCTTTATGATATTCATTGACGAATTGATTCACAAATCAATTCATTAGTTGATAACTGCCACGAATCGATTCAAGGCCAAAAAGCTAATTATTTTTTGAAAGTCGATTACGACAACTATAAATACACCTAACCTTATTTCAAACTTAATCAGTTTTATTAATTTTTCATATTCTTCAAGTGCAAAAACACATAACTATCAGAGCTTAACCAAATTTGTCATCTACCTCATTAGATTTCATAATTCAAAGGATTTTAAATCAAAACTAAGGAGAATTTCATAGTAGATATTTGAGATATCCATCTCAAATTTGGTACTGTATTACTTACCCTATTTCTTAGTTTAATTTTGCAATTTCTAGATTGATAGAAATTGGAGATATAAATGAAGAGATTGATCTTCCCTTTGCATCTTCTTTAATTGTGAGGTTAATTATAGCTAGTTAAAGATTGTAAAAAATTATTGGCATATCTCTAGGTTATAAGGTTAATCATAGTCTATATAAGATAAAAGAATTATTGTATTTAGGTTACAAAAGCCCAGTCAAATCTTGTATATGAATTGGCTATTCAAGTGCCCAGTTAAAATCTTATTATTGTTAATAAAAGTGGTCATTCAGTTGAGTATTGTCTAATAAATGTATACCTAAACTGTGGTTTCAGTTTAAGTTGAATCACTTTAAAAATTTGTGTTCTTGTTTATTTTTACTGCATTTTATACATCTGTATTTTATATTTTTCTATTCTCCTGTATTTCTAAATTTTGCAATATTGGTTTATTACATTTTTTATCTTAAACAGCAATTAATTTAAACTAAATAATCTATTAATTGAATTCCTAATTATATTAGTGACTCCAATATTATCTTAATCAATCAATAGAGTTTTCTTGAAAAATCTTGTAAAACAAGAACCCAATCTCAAAGTAAAAAGAGTATATATATATATATATATATATATATTATGTTTGTAAAAAAGGGAAAGATCATTTTTATTATATTTTTAGGCCCAACAGTGCTCTTTAGTTTCTAAAAAGAATATATTCTAGCTTTACATTGTCACCTGAATGTCCACCTTTGAACAAGCTATCTAGTTTTAAGGGACATCACTATACCTATTAGAAATAGAAAATTAGAGACTTCATTGAAGCCACTGATATAGACATGTGAAAAATTGTTAAAGAAGGTTATGAACCTCTAAAAACATTAATTAACAGTATTTCACAGCCAAAGCTTAAATCCTTTTGGACTAAAGAAGAGAGGAAGAGACACTTCCTTGCCTCTAAAGTCAAATGGATTATTTTGAATTCACTATCACCTAATGAATATGAAAGGATTTCTAATAGCACTACTGTTAAATAGATTTTGGACACTTTGAAAGTAGAACATGTAGGCATAACTCAGGTTAAAGCATCTAAAGTGCATGTATTAGTCTCACAGTATGAAATCTTTAAGATGGAAGAGGGTGAATCAATTAGAGACCTTATCCAAAGATTCATTGTGATAACTAATAGGTCTCAAATTAAAAATTATATTATAGAAATTGGATCTTACCCTTATTCCTTTAGGGGAATTTGTATACTCTTTTAGTTTCTTATAAGCTCTTTGAATTTGACAAAATTGTAAAAAGTAGCTTTGTACTAAGAATAGTTAAAGAGAATTAATTAGTTTAAGTTCAGAATATGGAATTTAACAATTATATAGCAAGAATGTAAATTTAGAAGCAAAAAAATAAAGATTCAATGCACAGGATTTTTAAAGTGGTTCAAAATGGTTTAATTTGAATTGAAACCATAATTTAAGTCTACTCCACTGGAACATTCCTCAATCAGAAGACTACTTTATTAACAAAATTATCAGGATTAAAAAAACATGCCCCTAAAATGAGAGTTTATAAACAAGAATTATAACAGGAATCTTGCTAACCTATAAGATATTAAATCAGGCTCATCTAAATCTAAAAACAAACACAAGAAATTTTACAGGCTCTTGCTAACCTATAAAAAATTTCTATTAACCTAGAAACCTTAAAAGAAAATATAAGAAAAGATGATGGTAAAGTAAGAAATAAAATGCCAGAAAAAGATTTAAGAAACAATTCTCAAACAACTAAGATGAATTCAATAGATGTTTGAATCAAAGTCACTTAATTTGATATGAAAATCTTGTAAGGTAGAGAGATCTGATTAAGCTTTTTTCTCTAAGATTTTTCCACTTGAAGGAGAAAGAAAATCATGTAAAAGTTGTGAAAACTGAAGGTAATTAGGAATTTTATAACTATTGCAACCGTTTGTAACAAAAAAAACTAAGTTTCAGTTTGTGAATCGATTCAGAGTAAAATTTCAACTTTCAATTTTAAAGAAAAAATGAAACTTTTCTTCATGAATCGATTAATTAATTGATTTGTATAGATTTTTGGATATGAATCGATTGATGAATTAATTTGTAATGTGTAGAATAGTTTTTTATAAAATCTTGTTTTCTTCAAGTAGTTTTGTTTCTACCTCATTTTGAAAGTATTGTTTGAATTAAACTTCTTTTGAATTCATTTACAAAAGATCTTATGAAAATAAAATAATTTCTAATTCTAATATTGATCTTTTGAAACACATCTATATATACTTTGAGACCTACAAAACAAATTAAAATAAACAATGAAATAAAATGTCAAATAGTAATATAAATGATTTGATTAAAATTATTTTTCAACATCAAAACTAAGAAATATGTAGCTAGGATAACCTAGGCTAATAATCTCCCCCTTGTAGATGGTGACAAATAATTTTAGATTAGTTTTAAAGTAAAATAAAAAATAGTAAAAATTTTTTAAAAAAATCTTTTAATTTTAAAATTTTCAATTTTTCTCCCCCTTTTGAATTGAAAATAATATCTCATTAAAAAAAATTTAGTTTGAAAATAACATCTAAAATTTATGGGATTTTTGAAAATTTCATATTTCTCTCCCTTTGGCACATCAAAAAGTAATAATGCATAATATCAAAAATATGTACCAAAATATAATATCAACATTTATATGTCAATTTTTTTTTAAAAAAAAAATATCAACCTGAATCAAAATATCAAAATAAAATCTAATCAAAATGTAATATCCATAAAAATATCCAAATATCAACATAAAATCTAAATGCAATATCCATGAAAATATCAAAGAAAGTCAGATTACATCATAACTTAAAAGATAGTCTGAAAAGCAGAAACATAATAAGATAAAGGGAAGGGGTCTATAGGATACAAATATCAGATAAGCACAAATATAACTACTCTACAGGAGGTGAATCTATCTTCTAAAGCTTCACATCTTCATCTTACTATTGTAGTCTCAGTCTGATCTCCTGAATTTGAACCTCAAGTGATTTGAGCCTTTGGTTAATCTCATTGTCTCTTTTATGGCTTTCTTCTTCCAAATGAGACATCCTTTCTTCCATAAGGTTAAATCACATTTCTTGACCGTTAGATATTTTGTTTATTTGATCAAACATGTGTCTATGCATTCTCTTTATCATTTTAGTTATGCTGGCTTTAGCTTCAATAGAAATTCCAGTTGGGCCTGAAATTACTCCAAACGATTAAGTACGTCTAGATCTTTCTTTGGTCCATTTCTCTTACTCATTCTCTTTAAAATCCATCTTGTGTAAATGTGATGCAGTAATCATTGTGGTTGCATTTGGTGGTGCAAACAAAATTTCATCAAAAAATTTTATTTTGAATTTAGTAAAGAAGGATGTAAGAGTCATGTCGTATGGAAGATAACCAATGTTTATTCTCTTGGAACATTCGCTCATGTATTTGAAAATGAAATATGGAAAATTGACATCTATTTGGCTTTTGATAATCCATATTAAAAATAAGTCATCTTCTACAATTTGAGTAAAATTGGTGATCCTTGGTAGAATTATTTTGCTTAGAGCACAATGTAAGGTTTTGTCTTTAGGAGACAAGCTAGTTATTAGTAGTTACCCACTACCATCTTTTGGGGTGGAGTAGGGACATAGCATTCTAACAGCTAGTTCCTTACGATAATCAGGAAAGGATCTTGTAGTAAGCTTTGGCATTGTGTTATCCATACCAAATTTATTAGCAAATTGTTCAGAGTTAATAACCACATGTTTATGCATCACATAAAAAGATAATTTACCGTTAGCATTAGCTAGATTAGCATAGAACATTTTCACAAACCTAGGATAGGCAATTCCTTTGAAGGTCAAAAATTTTTCTAGCCTATACTTTGCTAACAGTTCAGCCATATGGGTAATTTTTAGTAATTGATCATTAAAACATTTTAAAGGTTCAACTTTCCTATTTTCTAGAGAGATAGGTAGCATATTCATTGGAAGATTGAAAGAGTGATTCTTCATTTGTTGGTTGAGTAGCTTTCATTGATGATTTGTCCTTACACTTTGCTATAAGTTTGACTTGTTTTGCCATTTGTGTTAGGATTTATGAGAAAGTGAAGTTTTGACAATTAGAGTTTTCAAAGTGTGATTTGGGGCTTTTTGATTTAGGCTATTTCCAGTGAAATTAATCGGTTAATAGTTTAGAAATGGTGTTTCTAATGTTTTTATGTAAAAAATTTGGTGAAAAGGGGTTGAAAATCAAGACTTTGAGGGATTTGAGAGGGAGAAGTTAAGAGAGTTTCAATTAGGGAGTTGAGATAATATTATGAAATGAGTTCAACTTTGATTTGGGTATATATAGTATCACATCTTGAATTGATTCATGAATCAATTCAGAGAGCAAAAATTTACTAACAAATTGATTGAGGTTTAAATTTACTCATTGAAATTCATAAGGGAATCGATTGCTGAATTGGTTCATATATAAGTGGATATTCTAAGAATCGGTTAGGGAATTGATTCATCCAGGAGTTTTTAGAACAATTTGAAAATTTGAGTCTTCCTGAAACTTTTGAAAAACCAGTGAATCGATTGAATAATCGACTCTCAGTGTTTATAATTCGAGAAGTGAATCGATTATAAAATTGATTCAAAAACTCATGAAGGACCTGGATAAATGCGAATCAATTACTAAATCAATTCAGGGATCCTATATTTAGTTTTTCCAATTTTTTATTTTCCAAGGGTTTTCCTAGTTATTCAAACTATCATATAGCATCTCAAATTAATTGAAATCTCAAATTCTCTCCATGTACCTACAAAACAAACTCAACAACATCTCAAATGCTTAAGTTAGTAATTGCAATATACAAATCAAATATAAAAAATAAGAAAATTTACTAAAGATTATAAGGGGTTTATTAATGTTTGTCTTGTGGTGAGTACAACTTTTATTCTACATCATGAGTTACTTTCTTTTCTCTCACACAGACCTGCAAAACTAGAATTAAGTTTGCTTGGCTAGTACCCAATAAGGTTTGGGTCCAAACTTGTTAGTAGACTCAATAGAAACTTTCTTAATAGTAGATAATTTTAGCAACCACACCAGTTTTTCATTTGGTTTTAACAAATATGTTCCATTTCTAAATGGATAGTCTTTAATATGATGGCCTTTATAATTATAGTAACAGTAGGTAACATAGGCAGGATTCCATCTGTTAGATCTTTTAAACTACTGTCTATATCCTAAGCTAACTTTATTTTGAAATTTTTTTTTATTTTCCAGCACACTATTCAGTTTTTCATTACTTTCAGCAAAATCTTGTAAAGTTTTATTCAATTTCTCTATTTCTAGCTTATAAGACTCACAGTTTTCACATATTTTGGTCTCACTAACTAATCTTTCAACTAAAACATTCAAGTAAGCATTTTCTATTTTAATTTTCTCAATCTTTTTGACCAAATTCTTATTCTAACTCTTTAATTTCTTTATCTCTTTATCGGCTTACATCAATGCTTTATAAATTTCTTCATATAAGTCATTGGAATTATCATCATCTATTTGATTGCTAGAATCATTATTAGTATCACTAATATAGGAACCATAGAAAAATGAAAAATAGTGTAGAACCTGTGTACTTTCATTATGCTTTGTCATAAGACAGTGTTCTTCTTCCTTTTTACAACTAGCTTCAAATCTGCACATGTAAGTAGTCTCCAGGGTATCTTAAATCTCTTTTGTTGTTCTACACTCTAAAATTCTTGGAAACTCATTAGTAGACAATGTACTAACAATAATCCATTTTAACCTAAAGGCAAGAAGATATTTTCTTTCTTCTTCATCATTCCATAACAATTTAGATTTTGGCTCTAGAATTCCATCAACAAATATCTTAGGATATCCATAGCCTAATTCTAAAATTTCTAACATGTTCTCATCTAAAGCTTCAATAAAGATTTTGATTTTGTATTTCCAAAGAGCAAAATTTGTAGAATTAAAAGGAGGTGGACTATTCAGAGATGTACAGTCTAAAAATATAGTCAAATTAGGATCCATATTCCTATTAAAGAAAGAGAGTATCAAGAGCCAAAGCTCTGATACCAATTGATAGGTCCTAGACTAAAAATTATATTGCAGAAATTGGATCTTACCCTTATTCCTTTAGGAGAATTTATATACTCCTTTAGTTTCTTGTAAACTTTTTGAATTTGACAAAATTGTAAAGAATAGCTTTGTACTGAGAACAATTAAAGAGAATTAATCATTTTAAGTTCAGATTATGGAATTTAACAATTATATAGCAAGAATGTAAATTTAGAAGCAGAAAAATAAAAATTCAATGCACAGGGTTTTTAAAGTGGTTTAGCTTGAATTGAAACCACAATTCAAGTCTACTCCACAGTTTATACATAAGAATTATAATATGGATCTTGCTAACTTAGGATCTTCTAAACCTAAAGCAAACATAAGAAATTATACAAGCTCTTACTAACCCATACAAGATTTCTATCAACCTAGAAATCTTAAAGGAAAATATAAGAAAAAATGAAGGTAAAGTAAGAAATATAATACCAGAAAAATATTTGAGAAAGCATTCTCAAATAGTTAAGATGAATTTAGTGGATGTTTGATTCAAAATCACTTAATTTGATATGGAAATCTTGTAAGGTAAAGAAATCTGATTAAGCTCTTTTATCTGAGATTTTCGCACTTGAAGGAGAAAGAAAATCATGTAAAAGTTATTAAAACTGAAGGTAGTTAGGACTTTTATAACTACTATAATTGTTTGTAACAAAAAAACTAATTTTCAGTTTGTGAATCGATTCTTGAATCAATTCAAAATAAAATCTCAACTTTTGATTTTAAAAAAATTTGAAAGCATTTATTCATGAATCAATTGATAAATTGATTCGTATAAATTTTTGAATGTGAATCGATTTGTAATGTGTAGAATAGTTCTTATAAAATGTTATTTTCTTCAAAGGGTTTTGTTTCTACCTTATTTTAAAAATATTTGTTTGAATCAAACTTTTTTTTAATTCATTTATAAAAGATCTTATAAAAATAAAATAATTCCTAATTCTAATGTTGATCTTTTGAAACATATATATATATATATACACATATACTTTAAAGCCTACAAAATAAATTAAAATAAATAATGAAATATAATGTCAAATAGTAATGTAAATGATTTGATTAAAATTATTTTTCAACATTAAAACCAAGAAATATGTAGCTAGGGTAACCTAGGCTAACAATAACTAACCATCTTATGTTGCTTGGAAGAATATTTGATAGTGCAGATTTAGTGCATAAAATTATGAGATCTCTAACTGAGGAATGACAGCCAAAAGTGACAGCGATAAAGGAATCACTCAAGATGGGTATGCCAACCATTCAGGAACTTTATAGAAATCTAGAAGAGCATGAATTAGAGCTAAAGAGATACAAAAAAATGATGTTGACAAAAGAAAGAAAATTTTAGCACTTAAGGCTACAAAAACAATCGAATTTGATGAAAAAGAATCAAAAAGTGATACAAATAATAAGGAAGATATGGCCTTGCTAAGTAAGAAAAAGCTGAGATTACTTAAAGAAAAGAGGAATAAAGGTAAAAGGAAAGCAAATCAACTAAGAAGGAACCAGAATAAAAGTGAATATGAGTTAACCTGCTTTGAATGCAAAGAGATTGAATGCAAAAAGATTGGACACTTCAAACCAGACTGTCTTGTATACTTGAAGAAACAGTTGGAAAAGGAAAGAAAAAAAACGGAAAACATCCCAAAGGGAATGCAATCTAGCTATTTGGGATGACGATCAGGCTAATTCTTTAGAAGAAGAAGAAATAGGGGAAGAAGCATTTCTTTGCCTTATGGCCAAACTAGATGATGACAATGAGGTATTTAGTAATAAATCCTTTTTTTACTCTAGAGATGAGCTTAATTCTATTAATGATAATAGTGATGATGATAAAAACTGATGATAAGGTTGATGATATGTGTGTTAAACTCTATAACGCATTAGTAAAAACTAAGAAAGACTTAAAGCATGTAAACAAAAAGAAAGAAAGTTTGCTTGAGAGAATCAGTCAATTGGAAAAAGAGAATTATGATTTGAACCTCTTGGTTGAAAAAGTCTTGAATGAAAATAAAATTTGTGATTAGTGTGAAGTTTACAAATCCAAAATATACACATTGACTAAAACTTTACAAGGATTTACAAATAGTAAAATGAGATTGAATAATATGCTGTAGAATCAAAGTACTTTTCAAAATAAAACTGGTTTAGGATATAGACAACAAAATAAGAACAAGCCAAAGAAAAGATCTCAGACTTATAAGTTAAAAAGAAATTTTAGAAACATGACTTGCTTTTACTACAATTAGAAAGGACATCATATTAAACACTATCTATATAGAAATGGAACATATCTGCTAAAGCTAAATGAGAAACTTGTATGGTTGCCAAAAGGTTATCTTTCTATGTTTACTAACCAATATGGACCCAAAATCCATTTGGGTACCACAAAAGCAAGTGTAAATTTTTTTTTACAAGTCTGTGTGGGAGAAATAGAAGCAACTCATGATATTGGATAACAATTATACTCACCACAAGACTAAGAATGTCAAATCCCCTAACTTTAGTAAATTTTGATAACTTTCTATCTTTTGTGATTAATTGTTTTGTACATTACAATTACTAACTTATGCATTAAAGATTCCCCTAAGTTTGTTTTGTAGCTACATGGTGAGTAAATTGAGTTTTCCATGTTAATGAACTATTCATTGGTTGTTTAAGAGATTAGGAAAACACTTATGAAACAAAACTATATGAAAAATTGAGTTCAGGACTTCCTAAATTGATTCAAATTTTTCTAGGATTTATTTGAGTTTTTGAATGGATTCAACAATCGATTCACCTCTTAAAAATATACACTAAGAATCGATTCACTAAAATTTTCAAACTTCTAGGAAACTCTTAAAAATTTTCAAAATTTTTTATTAACCCTAGATGAATTGATTCTAGAATCAATTCTCATAAGAATCCTATGAACAAGTCCTACTTGAATCGATTCTAGAATTGACTCACATAAGAACTTGATGAACAAATTCAAACCCAAATCAATTTATACTTAAATATTTGCTCTCTAAATCGATTCATGAATTAATTCAAAGTGCAATCCTATATATACTGAATCGATTTTGAACTTATTTCATAATTTCGCTCTCAGCCTACACTGAAAACCTCTCAAACTCTCTCAATCAAATCTTGATTCCCAAACACTTTTCACTCAAAATTCTTTCATAGAAAAGTTAGAAACACCCAATCTAATAATTGCAACCAATTAATTTCTCCAAAACTCCCCAAAATCTACCCTAAAACCCTAACTACCCAAACTTCACAAAACTTCCAAATTTCATAGAATTTTTTAGAAATTTCAGAATGTCTAAGAGAATCAAGCAACCAACAAAAAGAAAAGAAAAGCAAACAACCCAACCATTAACATTGGTAGAAGAGAAGTCTCATTTCAACTCATCTAATGAGTATGCTGCCTTTCTTTAACTTGTAAACAAAAAGGTAGAACCTCTAAAATGCTTTAGTAATCAATTATTGAAAACTACTCATTTTCCAGAACTGCTAGCCAAGTATAGATTCGAAATTTTTTTGACATATAATGGAAAAACCTATCCTAGGCTAGTCAAAATGTTTTATGCAAACCTGGCTTCTGCTGATGATAAGATTTTGTGTTATGTGATGCATAAGCATATAGTTATTGATGCAAAATTTTTAGCAAATAAATTTGGCATGGATTCAAACTAACCAAAGCTTATTGTAGCATCTTTTCCTGAATACAGTAGGGAATTAGCCATTAAGATGCTCTTTCCCTATTCCACCTTAAAGGATGGAAGTGAAAAATTGCTCTTTACTAGCCTATCCTCTGAAGATAAGATATTGCATTATACTTTGTGTAAAGTAATAATTCCCAGGATTACATATTTCACACAAATTGTGGAGGATGAATTATTTTTAATGTGGGTTATTAAAAATTAATTTAATTTTAATATACCCTATTATATCCTTAAATATCTAGCTAAACATTCAAAAAGGACAGATATTGGATTCCTCCCATATGGCATAATCTTTTCCCATATCTTTGCCAAATTCAAAATAAATTTTTTTGATGAAATCCAATGTTTTCCAATAAATTCAACTAATATGATTAATGCATCACATTTGCATAAAATGGGACTAGAAGAAAATGAACAGGAAAAATGGACTAGAAAATGGTCACAAAATTCTCAAACTACTAGAATATCCACAAGCTCAGGAGTAGCTGGGTTATCTAGTGAAGTTGAATCAAGAATAATTGAGGATATAGAAAGAATACATAAACATATGAATGATTGAATGGATCAACTCATAGACAAACAAGAAAATTTAGTTGTGTCAATGATGACTGCATGGCTCATATGGAACTTGAAAATTAGAGACATGCCACCTAAGTAAATGAGAGGCTTTGTTCCATTGAGACTCAATTACATGAGATCACACAATGAATGTAAGAATAAGATGAGGAAGCAAAACTTCAAAAGATGGATGATCAAGACCTTCCACTAGTTAAGTATACTGTGTATTGATGTTTGTCCACTGTATCCCTTAGTCCCATATCCCCTGTTTCATTATTTTTGTTATTCCAGATTATATTTGGATATTGATCATGTAGTTTTACATTCTAATGATATGTATTATTATTTCTGGATATTGTATCTTGACATTATTTTGATATTTGATTTAGTATTCTGATGTTATATTCATTATTGATTCTGACTACTTGGCAAAAGGCCCAGCTGAAGGGAGCCCAGCCCAGCTGAAAGAAGCCCTCCTCAGCCAAAGCTAATTGAGCATGCAGATCGAGGAATAGACAAGAGCAGGGGGCTGATTGATAGAGAGCCTGCAAGAGCCAAATAGCAGACTTAGTCTTTTGTGTATAGGCTCTGTGTAATAAAATAGAGAGGGAACCCATTTTTTAAGGGGGGAGATCCATCTGTAAACGAAGAGAGCATCTTGAGAGAATAGGGAGAATTCATGGTAACCCAAAGGAGAGTGAGCCATGAGAGAAAACTCTTGTATAACTATGCACATAGCAAGCATTTCCCAGCAATAACACGTTACCGTGGACGTAGGGTTTGGTGACATCCGGATTTGGCAGAACCATGTTAAAAAAGCTTATGTTTTTCTTCTTCTACTCCATTTTTCTACACCAGGTTGTAGGATAGGAGTCCACCGAATCCTTCCCCATTGGCTGAAGTTCGGGTCTTCCGTATGAACCAAATTTCAACGTCAACATTTGGCACCGTCTGTAGGGACTCCACCTGCATTCTAGTTAATTTTTACTGTGATGGTTGGCCTACCTGAATCTCACCATACGAAAGCCATTGTTTCTCTAGTTAAGTGAACCAACTCTTGCCTTATGTCGAAAAGTGTTGTGCGAAGCAGCAAATCTCCAAGCCCCTCAACCAACCTCTCTTTCCTTTCCAGCAAATCACTCAACGTTGAACCTCCAGATTGCTTGGGTTTGCTACTCAAATTGGTCCCTCTCATTCAACCAAGTGGCCATCGTTCATGTTTTCCAGCCACAGTAATGGCTTGCAGAAACCTGTAGCAGCAACGTGGAACCAAAGTGGCAACCTGCTACAATCCGAGCATGCGAGACTCCTAACAATTATTCCTTGCTGGCCTGTAGCTATCCGGTTCCATCATTGACTCACGTGGCAGCCTCACGATGACAAGTCTGTGGCTAATCATCATCTCAACGTCTCATCGACTCTGTAAATTAGCGACTCCGTCAACTAGCATGCAACAAGGTTCAGTGGTCTCACAGCGACCGTGAAGCCTCAAGGCCGTAGCCATGCATTGACAGTCTATAATGACCGCGCAGGAAGGACACCCCATTAGCGTTATACGGCATCTGGACCTCATAACCGCCAGCCACTGCAGAATGGCCTTAGATTTACGGGGCCATGCCAAGCATGGGGGTCTCTGTGAAGAGGCAACTACAATAACCTGTCTTTTAAAAAGGGAGTGCAGAAGATGTTACACTTAGATAGTCCCTTGGAGTTTGAACCCAGCCATGAAGTTGAGTCTGCACTTGGCAACATGCATCGCCGTGCAATTTGAACTCAACAATTTAGTTCAGGATACCCACGAGTTGAGGACGGGATAGTGAGTGGACGTCATCTGGAGTTTAGATGCGAGTACGATGCCAGGATCGCTAACAATGGCTGAGCTGAAGTGCAATCTCGATTCAATCATCTTGCATGCAGACATGTAGTAACGAGCTCACAGCCATACATTTTGTCTCAGTGCCAGGCCGATAAAGTGCAACAACGCATTCCTTATTATCGGGACGAGCCTTTCCATCCTGCAGCAGTCCTCGTCATGTAGCAAGTCCTCGTTGCTGTGACGAGCCCCACCATCCTGCAGTAGTCCTCACAATGGCAGGCCCACAACAACAATCTATAGTAACACGCTTTGGTCATGAGCTCAACTGCCATGGATTGGAAATGGCTTCAACAAGTCCACGATGGTAACGTCATTCCGGATTTGCTTCCGCACGTGGGCACGGCGACGAGTTGTTATCATCGTGAGGAGGGAGCGCTCATCCCGTTATCATGCAACTTTGTGCTCAGGATGGGGCCCACGTATTTCTCGTGCAGTGACTAATTCATCAATAGCCTAGCGCACAACAATCACGGTTTGGAATCGAATATAGTTTTGGGCAAATAACAGCAACAATGTTCAGCTTGCACCTCGCATGCAGCGAGAACATGTCCATAACCTCGAGTTCGTGCTTCTTGCCCTTCCAAATCAACACCAAGC
>JANHAO010009408.1:0-18455 GCA_026873985.1 Saraca asoca
AATGAATGCAATATAAGATGAATAATCAACCTTTATTATCAAATCAATACAGAATGTACAGTCATAGATATAATAGAGCTCAATCCAATTGGCCCTAGGGCACATATCAGACTAACACATGAAGCATAGTCTTTA
Source organism: Saraca asoca (assembly GCA_026873985.1). NCBI lineage: Eukaryota > Viridiplantae > Streptophyta > Magnoliopsida > Fabales > Fabaceae > Saraca > Saraca asoca. Next base: position 136 of record JANHAO010009408.1, read on the forward strand.
AAAGAAAAAAAACAAGGAGCAAATGAACAAAATGTCTTTATTAAGGAGTCAAAAACTTTTAAAGAGATTTGAGGCATAATTAGTAATAAACTTCTTGAAGAAGTTCAGGTACCTAAAATTTGTTGAAATAAAGATTCAATTGATTATGTCTCTAATGTAAAAGATGGGAACCAAGAGGGAAATAGTTGTCAATAACATTTTTCATACAAAATAAATCTATATAATATGAAAGATAGTGAGGATCTTGAATTCATGATATATGAATGTTGGGCAAAGAGAAAAGATACAATTTAGACAAAAATGTAAAATTTAAATTTACTTGCCAAATGAAGAAATACCCAAAAGGTATTAAGCTAATGAAATATCTAAAAAGTGTGAAGCTGATAAGGTATAAATTTATAATTGTGTAAAAAAAAGAAAATTTAAATTATAAATATAAAGCATGAATTGTAGCACAAGGGCTTTTTTATAAAGATTGTCATTAGCTATGAAAAATATATATTTGCATGTGGTGGATGATTTTTTTGTTTGGCAATATAACAAAACTTGATATGTGTCTAATGGATTTAATTTCATGTTATTACACATGTGAAAAAAAATTACAATGATATCTATATGAAAATCCCCGAAGGATTTAAGATGCCTAAAGCATACATTATGAATTATTAAGAAATATATTTAATTAAATTATAAAGATTTTTATATGGATTAAACTAATATGGACGAATGTTTTACAACCATTTCAGTGAATATTTGTTAGAAGAATGTTATACCTGAAGGATTTAAGATGCCTAAAACATACATTATGAATTATTAAGAAATATATTTAATTAAATTACAAAGATTTTTATATGGATTAAACCAATATGGATGAATGTGTTACAGCCATTTCAGTGAATATTTGTTAGAAGAATGTTATAAAAATGATTCTATCTTCCTATGTGATTTTATAAAGAAATCTGAATATAAGTTTATTATAATTATCATATATAATGATTTGAACATTATTAAAACTCTATAAAGAGCTTCTAAAGAAAGAAAAAAATTTGAAAATATAGTTTGAAATGAAAAATCTTAAAAAGATAAAAGTTTTGCAAATGCCTGCAGATCAAGTATTTAGATAATAGAATATTTGTTCATTAATTAAATTACATTAGAAAAGTCCTAAAATGTTTTTACATGAATAAATCACATCCGCTAAGTGCCCCTAATGGTTATTTAATCACTTGATATTAATAAGGTTTTTTTTTCGACCTCTTGATAATAACAAAGAACTTCTTGATTTTGAAGTATCATATTTTAGTGTAATTGGTGCACTAGTGTATCTAGTTAATAATACATATTTTCATTTAGCTTTCTTGATAAGGCTATTAACATTTCATTTAGCTTTCTCGATAAGTCTATTAACAAAATATAATTCTTCTCTAAACAAAAGGAATGGAGTGCAACATATATTTCATTGTCATTAAGGAATAAGTGATATAAGACTATTTTATCCATATAAGTCTAGATCAGAACTAATCAGTTATGCAAATGAATGATTTTTATCTAATCTACACAAAACTCAATCTCAAACTAACTATTTATTTCCTAACGTAATATTTAAAAAGTTAGTTCATAATATTATAATGCATCGACTCAAAGATCTCAAGTGATATTATCATAAGGGAGAGTAAATATACATCATACTCTTTTTTTTATCTAAGTTTTTTGTCCCATTGGCTTTTTCCTAATAAGATTTTAATGAAGCATTATTTCATTGTGTATTATAAAAAATATTCTTTACAAATGGACATTCAAGATTAAGTGTTATAAATATTGTTCAGTAGATATCTTCATTAAATCATTGTCAACTAAAGCTTTTAAGTAACTAAAATACAAAATGGGCCTACATTATCTCAGAGATCTTCATTGACATGAGCAGAGGAATAAATACGCAATACTCTTTTCCTTCATCAATATTTTTGTTTCATTGGGTTTTTCCTAGTAAGGTTTTGTTGTGGGTATTTTTTGGTATTGCACAAAATGGGATGGTAAAGGCCTAGCAGCATATAAGTCTAAGAGCTAAGATTGCTCAAGAGCACCAGCTCGCTAAGGGATAAGCCCCGGCTTGCATGGCTAACAGTTCATCCTGCACAAGCTCACATAGCTAAATGCAAGCTTGCGAGTTCAACGTTATTGCCCAAAGGCTAACAGTGGCCCTAGATCAAGAGTCCCAGCTTGTAGGATGCAACATCTCGCTCAACCAAGAACTCGCTGAGGGTGAACCTGAAGCAAGCACCCTTTCAAACCTAACTTATGGGGCTAGTCTGCAAGAAGCAGCTAATATGGGCCCACCCATAGAAAGCAATCTATAGAGTTGGCCAACAGTCTGCAGAAGTTGATTTATAGAAGCTGTACTTGTCACATGCATTTATTATTTGATGTAATTGAAATACAACTTGTGTAATTACATTTGTAACCTCCCAACCTCTATAAATAGGAGAGAAGAGATCATTGTAAAATAGTCTGAAGAACACACACTGAAACTCTATAGAAATTTCATTAGATCAATAAAATATTACTATGGATATAGGGACCAGTGCTGCCTGATTTTAGCCAAACCACATTAAAAATCTTTTGGTCTTGATCTGGTTCTTCCTCATTCTCCTTGCTCTTGTTGATTTTCTTACTTTTCTCAATAGAAACGCAGATTGGGGATACAAGAACTATACTCATTGACTGGGATTTGGGACTTACCAAATTTCACTGTCAATATTTTGGTGCCAGAGGAAGGGCCTATCTGCTTTTTGGTTGCTTTTTTGCTTAGCAACAATGGCTAGAGGAAAAACCCCCAGAAGCTCAAACACTCCTGTTGATCAACAGACAGGTGCTCCCGTTGCCAGCATCATTACCGGTTTGCACTCCAAGACTTACCATCAGCTTACTATTGCTCCCAAAATAGATGAAGTGTAGACAAGTCACCAACTTCAGCAAACATTTGAGCACACCATAAGAGAGTTAACAGAGGCAATTAAAGTGCTGATGCAAGCACAAACTCTGAGTGCACAAAAATAGGTCGAGATCACTGTGCAACTTTAGCAGCTATATGAAAAATCCTAGAAGGAAAAGTCAGCCAAGCAGACGCATCAACACTCTACCTTGGCTCGCTCCACCAATCAGTGAATAAGATCAAGAGCTTGCCAAATGCGTGAAAATCACGATAGTCAGCAACCTGAAGGCTCATATCAAGCTGAAAGCTTAAACAAGTCCAACTAAGGAAATACTTCGGGTCAGTTCCTCCATGACCCGGAGATAAAAGAATTGTTTGAGAGGCTAAAGTGACTAGAGGAATGCCCTCGTGCTCAAGATGATCAAGCTCGCTATGAGGGTAATACGTTGTTCTCCAAAGAAATTAAAGCACAGCCTCTCCCTCACAAACTTAAAGTTCCCACGATTCTACTATACAATAGGAATAGCGAACCATGCGACCACCTAGATGCGTTCAATGTCCAGATGGACCTTTAAACAACTAATCCTCTGGTTAAATGTCGTGTATTCCTAACTACATTAGGAGGCATACCTTAAACATAGTTCATAAGCCTTTCAGCTCGTAGTGTTACTAGCTAGGAAGAGTGCCAGAAGAAATTTATCGACCAATACTGAACCTTGAAAAGGCAGCTCGTGCCTCCTTACCATCTCGCGATGATCTTCCAGTATAAGCATGAATCATTGAAAGATTACATAATCGGATTTAGACATGAAGCCAATTCAGTAGAAAATCCCTCAAAGGAGAGTATCTTGATAGTGATCTCTGTGGGACTCCGTAAAGATGGAAAGCTATACGAAAGCCTGTATAAGTCTCCAATCAGAGATCTAGCTAAATTTTACAAATGAGTTACCAAACAGATCAAATGGGATGAAAATTTTGGCATAAAGTCCAAGTAAGAGGACAAGGTGAATAGCTCCATTCAAAGAAAGAAAAGAAGTAATGACAATTAGAAGGCTGACTCCAATATCCAACTTGCGAAGAGAGCAAGACCCAAGCAACCTCAACATTAAGGTCACCATGAAAGCTATAGTATCTTGTCAGATACTCAAGATAGGATCTTCATCACAGAAAGAGATAGAGAAGATTTTAGGAAACCCAAATCCATGAGGACCCCTAGCAAGTTCAGAGACACAAGTAGGTTTTGCACCTATCATGGCAAAGTTAGGCACAACACCTCAGAATATTGGGCACTTAAGGATGTTATAGAGGACCTCATTAAGAGAGATTACTTACAAGATTATGTGGTCTGACCCTTTGAACAATAGCCTCAGCAGCCCTAGTGGATCGCAAATCATGAACAGGGCCTTTTGGTTAGGACCATATTTTAATGCTGTGATGTTGTTCAAAGGCTAATAAAAGCCTTTCAAATCTTTCTATTTGCCAATCTTTAGCAAAGTGTTATACAAGAAGAAAGTTATTCTATGTTGACAAAGTTAAGCTTAATTTCATTGCCCGCTTTTTAGCTGAGGTGCGGAGGTGCTAAAATAAACTCACTCTAACTAAAGCTATAAGCTCGATGAAGCCAGAGGTGCTAAGAATAAGCTCGTTTCCTACCTAAGCAACAAGATTGCTAGTAGAGCCATCCATATCCTGCCTAAGTAACAGGATTGCTATAGAACTAAGCAAAGAGATTGCTATTTTGTTGAGTAATGAGATTGCTATGGATCTGAGCAATGAGATTGCTCGATGAGGGGCGAAGGTGCTAAGAATAAGCCCGTTTCCTACCTGAGCAACAAGATTGCTGGTAGAGCCATCCATATCCTGCCTGAGTAACAGGATTGTTATGGAACTGAGAAAAGAGATTGCTATTTTGCTGAGCAATGAGATTGCTATTCCACTGAGTAGCAAGATTGCTATTCCATTAAGCAATGGGATTATTGTTCCACTGAGCAATAAGATTGCTGTGGCACGGCTCATATGTGACCTATTGTTCGTAGCTCTCATGTGACCTATTGATTGTAACTCACATGTGACCTATTGCTGGCAGCTCTCATGTGACTTACTTCTAGGTGCAACTTTCATGTGACCTACTTATACACTACTCATCACTGAGGCACTCTGATACTTAGATTCATTAACAAATGTGATCGATTGATTACCTAAACATCTCATTTTGCTGTGATTTGTAGGAATCTATATTATTATCTGTGATATGTAGAATATTCAATGTAACACTTAAAGAACCATGAAGAAAGGTTCATTCATTAAAAGCTTCAATGAGGTAAATTTACATCAGAAGATTCAAAATACAAATCAAAAGAAGCCTGCGGCTATTATATTCTGGGAATTAGACTGGCCTCTTGGAGATGAACTCCAGCCAGCTGGAGGACCGATGAGCATGATGGCTCCTTTCTAGCTTACTTATCCCCCCAGGATTGAGAAGCAGGGGAACATGGTTGGGAAGGCTGAAGCTCATGGCATAACTATGAGGAAATAATCGAAGATTTGTGTAAGATCTCTCAGAATCCTCTAAGAAAGATTGTCAATAAAGATTTCCTATGCAGCAGATTAAACATACCCCATCAGAAAGGTAGACCATCAAGAATATAGGGGGCTTATCTAAGGCATCCATCAGTTCACTCAGTGAGGAAGGAAGAAGGACTTCTCATGCCTTAAATAGACCAGCCTGATTTCACTGAAGAGTCTAGAAAAAGTCCAATTACTCTTAATTAAATAGCTTAGAAGAAAACGAGGCTGACATGCCAATGGCAGTGAAGTACACACAGTAGAAGGTATGGCTTGGAGCAGATGAAATGACAGGCTGACTGCAAAGACTTTGATTGCATGACAATCCACAAATAAAGCCTCTGCCAGCAAATTATAACTCATAGCCCACAAAGCGAGCTGAGAGTTAGGGGGCTGATATTGTGGGTGTTTTCTGGTATTGTATAAAATGGGCTGGGAAAGGCCCGCTAGCAGATAAGTCTAAAAGCTAAGACTGCTTAGGAGCACCACCTCGCTAAGGGATAAGGCTCGGCTCGCATGGCCAACGGTTCATTTTACATAAGCTTGCATCGCCAAGTGCGAGCTCGCGAGTTCAACGTTGTTGATCAAAGACCAACAACGACCCCAGATCAAGAGTCCCAACTCACAAGACGTAAAATCTCGCTCAATTGAGAACTCGGTGAGGGTGAATATGAAGCAATCACCCTCTCAAACCTAACTTATGGGGCTAATTTGCAAGAAGAAGTTAATATGGCCCACCTGTAGAAAGCAATCTACAGAAGTCGGTTAGCAGTCTGCAAAAGCTGATTTGCAGAAGCTATACTTATCACATGCATTTATTATTTGATGTAATAAAAATACAATTTGTGTAATTATATTTGTAATCTCCCAGTCCCTATAAATAAGAGAGGGGAAATCATTGTAAAGCAATCTGAAGAATACACACTGAAACTCTGTAGAAATTTTATCAAATTAATAAAACATTACCATGGACGTAGGGACCAGTGCTGCCTAGTTTCAGCCGAACCACGTTAAAAATCTTCCGGTCTTGATCTGGTTCTTCCTCCTTCTCCCTACTCTTGCTGATCTTCTAGTTTTTCTCAACCGGAACACAGCTTGGGGATACAAGAATTACACTCATTGACTGGGATTTGGGACTTACCAAATTTTATCCTCAACAGGTTTTTAATAAGACAATTTGATTAATGAAAGATGAACATTTAAGGGGGGTGTGTTATAAATCTATTGAATAATTAATGATTCACTTTGTCATGAATTTTTTGAATGATTTACTTTGTTATGAATTTATTAAATAATGGGTGATTTACTTTTCGCTCCTTGTACATTCCTTCGTAAAGTTGTATATGACAAAAAGGAAGAAAGAATTATATTCTTTTTTTTATATTATCTCCATTATAAGTTTTTTTATGTTTCATATCTTTCACAATTTTATAACAAATTTGCATAATAGAATGAACAAAATAGAATATATATATATATATATTTAAAGGGATTAAATATAATTAATCAATTTACATATAAAAAGAATAAAAATTATAATTAAGTCTTTTTTTTTAAGTCTCATACTTTTCTTGTGTTGTGACTAAAGGATTTAAGGATGGTGTGGGGTTCTTTCCCATTTTTTATTTTATTTTATTTTATTTTTTACAGTAGCCATACTCCTCATAATTTGAGGACATTGTCTCAGCAGTACATGTGTATGGCGGTTTTCTCCTTGGTACTGTATGTCTGCGTGAGGGGTGATTTTGTTGAATTTGACCTTTTTTTTTTTTTTTTAAATGTCCGAAAGTAAAAATACATCTTTGTTTACAAAGTATTCATTTTAGTTGTATTATCACATTTTAACATTAGAGGACACCTTCAATATCAAAAGAAAGCATAGTATTGCTCCTAAGCAAATGAAAAGGTCTTTAAATAAACTTGTGCCTCTTCTGGAGTAGCTGTTGTTGATGTTCAGTGAACGGAAAATTCAATCTTCTTAATTTCGACAAACCCTAACATTAATCATATTTCCTATTTCTCATTGTTGATTCTTAGTGAGCATCTTCTTCAATGTTCAACAACAACAGCGTATCGATCCCTGTTTCGGACGAAGAAACGGACGAAATCAGCCGGGTGCGGGCCCGAGGGCGACGGAAGCGTAAGAAACTCCCATACAGAGGCAAGAACGAGCTCGTTGAACTACTGCTCAGGAAGCTGGTGAAATACTGGATGCTACTGATCATTATTCCAGCTGCGGGTCTGCTTTTGTTCGAGGCAACGCGGATAGGTACGAGGCCTAGTTCTGTGGTGGATTCACAGCTTGGCACATCGAATAAACAGGGTCGGGTCAGCTCGGAACTTAGCAGAGTTGATAAATCTAAATCGACATTGGGGAAGGATCCACCGGGCAATTTGAATCGGCTAGATCCTACTACACGGGTCGTCGGTGGTGTCAGAGAACGTAAGTTCAAATGTTTTAAATTTGCAACCGGAGTCTTAATTTTTAGTTCCATGGTAATGTAACTCTCTTGTTTCTTTCCTTTTAAATGCGGTTACATAACCTGAACCGATCTTAAATTATTTTATATTTCTCTTTATGATCCCAAGCTGAAATTTTCCCTGGCAACTAGACATTTGTTGAATAAATTCTGCCTTATCCTTCTTGTGAAGCTACACTGAAGTTTCAAGTGGTTTTTGTCTTCTATGTAAGGGTTGCAGAATATACAATAACTAGAATCCTGGTAGATCCATTTCAGCAATCTTGGTTGTGTAGTATCATCTATTAATTGGTTCAAAACTGTCTGTCAAGTTGTGAACATATTCTTTGGAGTCGTATCTTGCTCCTTAGTCACTTCAATTTATCAATCTTGTAATTTCTGCCTATGCAGAAAGATGATGAGCAATAGTGTTAAAAAATATACCTAGTACTTAGAATTTGAACTTTTGCTTATTCTATATCTGACTGGTGCGAGTAATACTCTTCATGGTTCAAAATGCTTCTGAAGTTAGCCATCCCACTACTTCTTGTTTCAAATTTCAATTATATTTCTTTCACTGTAAACCTTTGCATTGGCGTCACTGGATGCCAGTTATTATGTCACAACAACAAAGGGTAAAACAGATCTCAGAATTTGGATACCGGAAAAAGAAAAAAACCCATTATGCTACTTTTTTGGATATTGTTATCATCATCAACATACATACATATACATATACATACATATATGTATACATATACGTATACATATATATATATATATATATATATATATTCTCTTCATTTTTTATATTAAGATGTGTAAAGCATTTAAGGGAGTCCCCTATATGACGTGTGAATTAATGATATCAGGTTGCTTGAAGATCCTGCCCCCTGAAGAACTTGAGCGACTGGATATTCCTATGGAAGAAGAATCTAGTAGCCCTGTTGAAAAAGTTTTATACATATCTGAGAGTGATACACCCATTGGAGGAGTGAATACTACCCTATCACAACAGCATACAGAAGTCACGAGATTTAATTTATTTACTGGAAATCAAACACTTGATCAGAGAGAGAAAAGTTTTGAGGTCACAAGTTACTTCTCAGTATTTTTCTTTTTTTTAAATCTAGGACAATATATCTTACATGTAACATGTTTCTTTTTTTATCCTCTGCTGCTTTTACTTCTTTGTATGCTTTGCTGTTATTATATACCTTTTGTTTATCCATATAGGTTAAAGGAACTACGGTGGTACATTGTGGGTTTTACAGTGTAAATGGAGGCTTTAAGATATCTGATGATGATAAAAGTTACATGCAAGCTTGCAAAAGTGTGGTATCTACTTGTGCATTTGGTGGTGGAGATGATCTCTATCAACCTATTGGAATGTCTAATGTATCACTTCAGAAGGTTATCAATGTTTTATAGGAGTTCTTTTTTAGTTTATCTAAGCAAGCTGCCAATCTTATCTGCCAAATCTATTTAGTGGGATGCAGGTGTGCTATGTTGCATTCTGGGATGAAATTACCTTAAAGGCGCAGGAATTAGTGGAACGTAGAATTGGAGAGAATGGATTTATTGGGAAATGGCGTATTGTGGTTGTTAAGGATCTTCCTTTTGCAGATCAAAGGTTGAATGGTAAAATCCCCAAGGTATCACAATACTTAAATTAACTAAACTTGGTCCCTCTCCCACCCCCTTCCTCTTTTTTCATCCAATCATCCTCTGTCTACTCTTTTTATGCATTCTTGTGGTTCCAGCCTTCATTGGCTTGGTGTCTTGTTTTTTTCTCATTGAAGCCACAGATTGTGCTTATTACACTTGTATTGTTTTTAAGGAAAAGATAATATATGTGTGTGTGTGCGAGCACATATGCATGTTCAGAATCCACTGTCTTTCTTTACTATCACTGGTTTATCTCCTTTGTATCTTCTCCATTAGAACCTCCATCATTTGCTTTATCCTCTTGTGCTTGGATGTCTTTCAGATGTTGAGTCACCGCTTGTTTCCTCAAGCAAAATACTCTATTTGGGTAGATTCAAAGTCCCAATTTAGGAGGGATCCACTAGGTGTGCTAGAAGTACTACTTTGGCGACCAAATTCTGTGCTTGCCATATCAGAACACGGAGCTCGCAGTAGTGTTTACGATGAGGCTAAGGCTGTTGTCAAGAAGCACAAAGCCACCCCAGAGGAAGTGGAAGTGCAACTGAATCAATACCACCAGGATGGCTTGCCTGAAGACAAGAGATTTAATGGAAAGAAAGGTATAGTAAACTATAGATTACTGCTTAATTAGTTAATAGTAGCTTTAACTTTTCAGTCTGTTCTCTACAGAAGGAAAGATAACCTTTTATTTGGCATTTAGCTTTTATGATTCTCTACCCTCTCATTAAGCCTGCTACCAAATTTTCATGTATATTACTCTGTTTTTGACCATTAAATCAATATTTTTAACTTCACGTTTTTGGTTGAAATTGTCATGTGCAGCATTATGCGAAGCTTCTGTTATTGTGAGGAAGCATACACCTCTTACTAATCTACTTATGTGCGTGTGGTTTAATGAGGCAGTTCGCTTCACTTCTAGGGATCAGCTTAGCTTTCCATATGTTCTATGGAGACTGAAAGCATTCAAAAGCATCAATATGTTCCCTGTGTGCACTCGCAAAGATCTTGTCAACAGCATGGGCCACCTACGCAAGGCCAAGCCTTTGCAAATTTGATCTTTACATAAACTGTTTGTGAATAGAGGATGCTTAGCTGCAAATTCTCTAACTCACTCTCCTCTTAAGAGGTCCTTACACTAATTTTCTTTGCATAATATTCCAGCAGTCAATAGTTATAATACTGCCTTGTGCATTTTGAATCATGAGGAAGTTACTTTATTGACTCTTTGTCAATATATTTTTGACTAATTAGCGCCAAAATGGAGAAGAGCACATTGCTTTTAATGCATATTTTTGCGGCTTTACCCCAGCACACAGACAAATCTAGACTAGTATTATAGTCATGTATTGTCTCTGTTGTACTCCCACCATCCTATCTCTAGAAAAAATCATTACTAAGAAAATGGTAGAAGGCACGGTTAAGAGTAGTGTTGTTATTGTCTGTGTTTTACTCCTACCATATTCTTTTTTTTTTTTTCCCCACAACTCTTCATTTTTTTTTTTTGCACAATGGATCACTCGTTTCAAACCATTTTAACGTGATTTAAATGGATTGTATTATAGATACAGGATATAAACGAGTATATTGTGCAAGTTGTATTCTTCTTGAGTTAATTTAATGGTGTTTTATTGTGTGCGTGTCAACTGGAAAACTTTGTGGAGATGGTTGATTATTATTATTTTTTTAAATATATGGAGCTGTTTCATAAAAAATGAGTTCCTAATATCCGAGAATGAAAAAGAAATTAGAGCCTATGGTACAGAAAATTTCGACTATTTCTGTAAAACTGAGATTTCAATTTTATTATTTATTATATTTTAATAAATCAAATGTTTTAATATTATATTGAAGTAAATTTTAAGAGTTAATTTTTTGATCTATTAAAATATAATAAATAATAAAATATAAAAAATTCATGCTTCGAGAGATTTTAATTTAAGTTACATTTAATATTTGTTAAATAACTTTGTCCTCCATTGTATGGGGTTTCAATTCTAAGTTCCCATGCGTATGCATAAGGTGGATTAACTATTTCTATTAAAAATAAATAAATTTCATGCTATGATAATACTAGAAAGTTGCACGAGCCTCGGTCTACTGATGCTCTCCTCTTGCTGGCGATTAGACTTCAAAGTCTGTGTTTCAACTCTGCGTTGCTGGTGGGATTTTCAGGATCTGGATTCCCGCATCAAAATTTCATATTGTCAGTTTCCTTTTGCGCGGGAGAAACACACAATTTCTCACTCTTGAATTAAACATTTTTTCTAAATGAAATCCACGACTTTAATAAAAAAATATTTATTTATCTCTCTTTGAATTTATGCTATTGCTTTTTTTAGAAAAACGGAGAATTCATATCAAGATTTTCATGTAATTATCCAAATAATTATGGAGGATTTATTTTTTGGAGTAGTACTTATGGAGGGTTTCAATTGGTATGTTATTATATATCTTTCAACATAAAATTAAGGTAAATTAAATTAGTGAAGAATGAAGATAAATGTTATTTCTTATTTTTTTTTTTTTAGAATGAGATGAAATAAATATAAGCTTAAACGATTTTTATTAACTTAAAAATTAAAATTGGATTCTTATGTTTTTTTTTTATACCAGGCATGCTTTCATCAAGCAATATCCAAGTTTTTTCATATTAAATTAAAGAACATAGAGATAATTAAGAAAGTAAAAATAGAGTGTTCGCACAAAACATTCTATGTTCAAATTTAAGACATTAAATAAAGGAGAACATCGAATCACCATGCAATGTCGTGTGTTGAACCCAGGACACTAAAAAATCTCAATATAACATCATATGACATTTCACTACAATTTTTTTTTTTTTTTATCTTTTAGGTATTCTATTTTTTTCATAATTTTAACTCATTTTATATCAATAAATAATTTTAATTTAATGATTTTTATTTTGTATTAAATAATTTTATATAATAAATAATATTTATTTTAAAAATAATATAAATATCTTATTTTAAATCCTGTTATTAAAAATATAATTATTGAAATATTTTTATTAAAAAAAATATTAAAAATATAATATTCTTTTATTATTTATTAATATGATAATAATTTTGAAATATATAAAAGATATAAATAGGGATATAAAAATGTCAATTTATAAATAATGAAATGATTCATTTCCTTATTTTTATGATGGAATAATCATTTTTTAGAAAATAAGTATTTTTATATTATAATGCATATCAAATAAATTTTTATCTATTTTTATTCCTATATTTATTTTTATTTTATTCCATCCATCCAAATGGAATATAACATGTCGTGTATTTAATTATGCATATTTGTGTTTTATAAAATTTATTATCGTTATTGTATTTATTTCTTAAGATAGCAAACCATGGCGTTAATTTTAAGTTAGAACTCACTGCCATGGCAGCCAAAAACAAGCATGGACCGTTCACCGCCTCAAGTCTCTCGCTAAGTACGCGAACCACTTGCCCCCTTCGTGAGTCTCACCTCAATATATTCATTTAGAATAGTAAAGTGAGCGATGCAATGTAGTAGGCATTGTCTGAGAGGTCAGTCTTCACAGCCGTGCTCCTAAAGTTTAATCGTTGGAACGTGTAGTATTACCTAAAAAAAAGTCCATTAATTAATCATACATCATTTTAGTTTTTATAAAAAAAACAAATAACACCTATAATTTATATTACATTGAAATAATAATAAACAACAAATCATGTAATACATAAACAATCAATTCACTCATATTAGCAAATAAGATGCATTCATACAACTCAAAAATATACAGATAAATGCAACTATCAATTTATGAGATAATATTTCAATTGATTATTCACATAAAAGTCTTGTTATAAGACTCTGAAGTCTGTAAGGGTGATATCAAGTCACATACTCATACCCGCAGATTAATGTCTCAATACCCACTCGGATCACCATACATTTATCTTAAAAAACATTCTAAGTTAAAGTCCTAATAAAACAAGTAGATATATTTTTTTTGAGTTAACATAAAGACTTTTCTCCTAATTTTGAAGGGTTTTAATACGCCATAACACATCAGCATAAAAATAAAAATCTAAGGATCATAATAATATATTTATCTACTTGCATTGAATAAGTTATCTTAGTTAAAATTACAAAAAGGCTCTTAAAAGGGGGAAACATAGGGAAAATAATCTACACATGCATTTTCTCTCAAATTTCTGTCACATGATTTTCTCTTCATACTTGATTTTTGTGTCAAATTTCATCCAAATTTGAGCACATTTGCTTGCCAAGTTTGGTCATAAGTCCTGAATTGTGATATTTCCTCTACTTGAAAAATGTCAATGTCCTCATTAACAACTCGATCTAATACAACTTCAAAAGCATCTTCAGTCTGTTTCTCTCGAGCTCCACCTTTGACTTCTTCTTTGTTTTTTTTTTTTTCACTTTGCCAATGTTTTGTTTTCAACACTTCAACCTAACACCATTCCTTAAAAGTTTTCAAATTGCTCTTCTTTGGCTCTTTTTAGGCTTTCTTTTGGTTGTCTCCTTGACTCGTTATTAATGATGAAAATAAGTTGTAATACCTCAAATATCTATATATATATATATATAAAACTGAAAAAAAAATTGTGATTGAGGAACCCAAATGAAAAGTCATAAATTTCGTTGGAGCCGGATTGTAATTTTTAATTTTTTTTGGAGGGCCTATTTAAAGTTAGCGAAAAGTTTTAGGATCAAACCGCAATTTGCCCCATTTCCTTTTAAGTATAAAGTTACCTCAGACCGGCTTCTTCTTTCCCACGCTTGGTCTCTCTCTCGAAGCTTCTCCAGTGTTCTTCATTCCTCTGCCCTGGTAATCTTCTTCGTCACGCCATCGGTGTCCAGCAAGAGTCCAACCAGCAAGTTGCTTCTTCCTTGGTGCTATCTTCTTCTTTCCACCAGTGCGCATAGCTTCTCCAGCCCGAGACTTATGTTCGATGGTTGTTGCTGCGTGCGGCTAATCGGCTTCCCTTTGTTAGGCAAGTTGGCATCGCCCTTCACCCTCTTTTGAGCTCTCTGATAGCTATCCTCCTCCAGCACAGCTCACGGCAGTAGCAGCAACTTCCCTCCCCTATTTTTGCATTGTTCAGCTAGTACCTACACCAGTACACCGATAGCATTTCAACTCATAGCGAGCTACTCACCAGTACTTCGGACTCTAGTAAGTATTCCTAGATCATCAGATTTATTTTATAGTAATCATATAGCTAGTTTTTCAAGATACTTATGTTGAAACCCTTAACAGTGTAGCTCAACCAATAGCTTCCTTTGGCCCACCGGTAATGATCCGATTGGTGACAAGTTGCCCACCGACACTTTGAAGGGTGATGAGTAATCATATAACAAAAAATTTATTTTATAGCTTACCTCCATCAACTTTTCAAGTAGATTTAGCTTGAACTCTTATTGTCAAAATTGATGAAAGTTAGAATTTTTCTTGTGGATTTGATCTAGATATATTCCTTTGGACTGAATAAGCTCACCAATATCCAATTTCTGAAGCTTCAACTGAAAAATGCAAGTTAGCTAACCTAGCTCCCAAGGGTGTTTAAAGTGAGTGAACATTCCTCCTCACTTGAGAATCCCATATAAATAGGCTGTTATATGTGAAAATCGGTTCATTTGCAAAAATGGCCTTGAGAGCTCGTAGCCCCAGTCACGCCAAAGGCACTCAGCGAGCTTCGCTTTATCCATTAAAAAATGGCACAACAAAGTAGTCCCGGCACCATCCTGCGAAGCAAGCCTCGCCTCGCGAGGCAACCAAGCAACAAAGTAGCGACGCAGTGAGAAGATCAAAAAACCAGCTCATTAAGCAGTCGATCACCCTGCTCGAGCCCGCTACCTCGCTACAGCAGCACCAAGCTCACTACAGCAGATCCCTATGATGCCCCCGAGCCAGGAATTTCTGCTCGGGATGCCCAGCACCTCACTTGGCACAGTCATACCAAGCAACGGATGTAAACAGACACAAGCCTATAACTGACAAAGGGGGCCTACCCTGCAGCCTACATTTTGCAGTAGCCAGATTATAGCCTGTTTACTGTCTTTCTCATTTATATCTTGATGTAATGCAACTGTAGCTTATAATTAATGCATGTAACTCCGCCTTCCTCTATAAATAGGATTGTATTGTTAGAAGAGGGAGGAGAGCTAACTTTTCTATGTAGAAGCTCTGCCAAAACCAAGAGCAACCTTGTAACATTGTAATTACACCATTGTAATAGCACATTGCCATGGACGTAGGGTCTAGTGATATCTGGATTTGGCCGAACCACGTTAAACCTTGTGTCTTCTTTTCTACTCTTTCCTTCATCTTTATTTATTTAACCGTTCTATTACATCTGAACCGAATACAGGCTTGAGATCCCGAAGAATCCCCCCGTTGGCTGGAGTTTGGAGCATAACCAAAATCTTACGTCAACATTTTGGGGCCGTTTGTGGGGATCTCACCTATTCTGGTTCATTCCTACTGCAATGGCCAAAGGAAGAGCCACTAGAGCCTCAAATACGCAATGCCATACTCCAGACGGCCATGTCTCAACAACAGACTCGTCTACTGCTCCCATTGTCAGAGTAACTACTGGTGTTCCTTCAAATAGTTCGGCACAACTGGTCCTTGCCGCCAATGACGTTGATGAATCACAAATCTGGCTCTAGCGTCAGGAGAAACTTGAGCACATGATGGGAGAATTGACTAAAACGGTCACAATACTGGTCCAAGTACAAGCCCAGAATGTACAAGCGTGGACTGAGCCCACCATACCCGAGGTTGAACATTCCGGTGAAGCCAACTAGGAGCGGACCTCGCATCGCCATCCATGCGGTCAGGGCAATGAACCAAACTACCAAGTCCCTAACCAAGGACTGGGGGGCTTGGGTATCACGGTGGAAGGTCTCATTCAAAGAGTCAAGTGTTTGGAAGAGCACCCTCAAGCTTGAAATGACCAGAGGCACTTTAAGGAGCAAACCCCTCTCTCAAAAGAGATCATGGAGGAACCTCTACCATGTAAGCTTAAAGTTCCAGCTATTCCGTTGTATGACAGAGACAACAACCCTCATAACCATCTGGACTTGTTTAACATCTAGATGGATCTTCAAGCCCATAGCCCCTTGGTCAAGTGCCGCGTCTTCCCTACTACTTTGGGTGAAGTCCCTCAAGCGTGGTTCAAGAGTCTCCCAGCTCGCAGCATCAGCAGTTAGGAGAAATGTCAGGAAAAGTTTGTCGATCAATACTAAGCACTACGAAAGTGACTCATGCCCCCATGCCACCTCGCTACAATCTTCCAAGGCAAGTAGGAGGCGCTGAAAGATTACCTTGCTCGCTTCAAGCGTAAAGCCAATAATGTTGAGAAACCCTCGGATGAGGCTATTCTGACTATCATCTCGACGGGACTCCACAAGGATGGAAAACTATTCAAGAGCCTGTATAAATTCCCAGTAGGCAACTTGGGTGAGTTCTATGAGTGGGCCACAAAATAAATCAGGTGGGACAAGACTTTCAGCTCATAGAGAACTGAAACCAATGGTTCAACTCTGAATAGGAAAAGGAATAACCGTGGGAATGAGAATGACAACCCTGATTTCCAACTCGCAAAGAAGAGCAAGGATGAACGACCCCCATTCCAAGCTCGCCACAGCACCTATAGCATCTCATCTGATACTCAAGACAAGATCTTTGCAATGGAAAGGGATAAGGAAGACTTCGGAAAGCCTCCGCCCCTGAAGACTCCCGACAAGTCCAGACTTAACCAGGGAAAATTCTGTGCATATCACAATGAGTTCAGGCACGTCACTTTGGAATGCTAGGCACTGTGAGATGCTATCGAGGATCTTATTAAAAGAGGTCATTTGCATGATTATGTTGTGTAGCCTTCTAGGCAACAGTATGGATTATCCTAGTGGGATGCCGAGCGAAAGCGGTCCCCTGCTATCAAGATGATCTTTTGAACTCTTATATCTATTTGTAAATTGTATAAACATTTTGAATACAATTACTAATACTAAGTTTTCTTTTATTATGCTAGCAATGTCCACAGTCTGCATGCTGTCAACTTATTACAAACCTTATGAAAGGATTCACACTTTAATCTTTCATTCAGTTGAGGCCCTCCGGAGCTCAATCCGGAGAAGAATTGACAAACACTTAACCAGTTGAGCTGCAGGCTCACTGAGGCGTGGAGACGCTCAAAATAAACTCACTTAGCCAGTTGAGCTGCAGGCTCACTGAGGCTTGGAGACACTCAAAATAAACTCACTTAGCCGGTTGAGCTGTGGGCTCGCTGAGGCATGGAGACGCTCAAAATAAACTCACTTAACCAGTTAAGCTGCAGGCTCACTGAGGTGTAAAGACATTAAAAAATACTCACATATTTGGGCACAAGATCGGCCCGACCACAAGATCGGTCACCCTCTTATTTGGGCACAAGATTGCCCTGTTAGTCGAATATAGGTGCCCTAAAGTCAATTTGATTGGGTTCTATTGCATCTATGACTAAGCGATCTATGGATTTGGATACTAAAGGTTGAATATTCATCTTATATTGCATATTATGTTCATAATTATGATCATTGCATAATTAAGATAAAGCCTATGGTGAGAAGTCCATTTAATCAATCCTATAAAGGGTTATGGGATTGTGAGAGTGATTTTAAATGGATAACTTTTACAC
>JANHAO010009409.1:0-18437 GCA_026873985.1 Saraca asoca
TCTCACAATCCTATAACCCTTTATAGGATTGATTAAATGGACTTCTCACCATAGGCTTCATCTTAATTATGCATGAATCATAAATTTGAACATAATATGCAATATAAGATGAATATTCAACCTTTATTATCCAAATCCACAAATGGCTTAGTCATAGATGCAATAGAGCCCAATCAAATTGACTCTAGGGCACCTATATTCAACTAACAAGTTCCCCTTTTTGTTTTAGAGAAGTTCAATAGAGGAGACTGATGAGCCTCCTATGTTCTGGTGTCTTGGCTTCTGACGAAGCTCGTTGAGACATGGATGGTCTATTGTAGAGTATCAGGAGGCATAGATAGCCTGTTGCACGTGGCTCCATCGTAGGATCCATTTGGCAGGCTCCTGGGGGATCTTGTGCTGATCTTGGGCTATTTTCCTCGGTGTTGCTTGTGGTACTACTACCTGGCCAACCAAATTTTTATGACTTTTTGAATTGCTCTTAGTCTAGCTTAGGAGGGCACTTCAGAGGAATATAAGTAGGAGCAGCTGGAGGTCGATATCCTTCCTGCAGGCACGAGCTTATTGACTAACCTTCTGCTCTTCTTGTAGGAATGGTAATGCCAAGTTTTTAAGCTTCTTACCTTTATTTTTACATTTCTTCTTTTGATGTAATTTTCCCTTTTTGAGGCTCTTTGCTGTAACTTTTGGAGTTTGTAATGGATGCTTAGTGCACCGCTATATGTATATTTCTGATGATTAATGAAATGTTTCTTTGGCCAATCGATTGCACCTTAGTTTTCTGCTCTTTATCTAGTTTTTCTCAGTGAGTGAGAGTCAGGTTGCATGTGAGCTATGGCTAACGAGAAGTCTGGTGTGAACCTTGATTCTTTAGTTATATGCTAGCCATGAATGTGTCGCATGAGAGCTACGACAAGTTCATTATGACGTTCCTGCTATGTGGTGAGCTGGTCGTCTATCATTTAGTTTAAAAATGCTGTCGGGGTAGGCTCGCAGGCTGTGTCACCCTTGGCTGTGAGGTAAGCTCTGGGCCATATCACCCTCAGATGTGAAGTAGGCTCTAGGGTCGTCTCACCCTCGGATGCATGGTAAGCTCTAGGCCATCTCAACCTCGGCTGTGAAGTAGGCTCTGGAGTTGTCTTGCCCCCAGACAAGCTTTATGTTTGCGCTATCATGAGGTAGGCTCTAGGTCGTCTCACCCTTGGACGTGAGGTAGGCTCTGGGGCCATCTCACCCTCGAATGTGAGGTAGGCTCTAGGTCGTCTCACCCCCGGACAGGTTTTGTTTTTGTTAAGATGATGGCTTATTGCATAGCAAGGTCGCACGTGAGTACCATAGTGAGCTCATTGTTCCGTGATTGGAAGATTTGTGCTCTTTGTCACAGTTCATGGAATGTGGGTTGCTTTGAATGTATCAATGGGGTAGGCCTTGTGCCGTCTCACCCTCAGATGAATCCTTTCCAATGAAGAAGGGGAAAATTCTTTATCTAGACAATGCCTTTTTGGCCAATCGATAACTTGTTCTGATTCGGCATATAATAGTTAATACAACTTATCGCCATTGATAACAAATGAATGTTTCAAGATTAGAATATGATTCTGATGGAGGGCTCAGACTCTTGGGTGACAACTCGCTGAGCCTGTCAAGTGCGCTCCCTTGCTAGCATTACCACGTAATCCTGTAGTCGGCCTCTCCTGATGAGGTCTTCAATGGTGCCTTTTAGTGCTTGACACTCTAAGATGTTGTGTCCAGCCTCATTGTGGTAAGCACAGAATCTATTTGGATCGCTAGACTTAGCAATGGCTCTTATCGGTCTAGGCCTTCCGAAGTGGTCATTGTTCTTTTTCGTGACAAAAATTTTATCCTATATGTCGGATAGGATGCTGTAGCTTTCGAAGCATCCTTTGGGTCACTAAGCCTTCACCTTCTTAGCGAGGTGAGGAGTGAGATCGTCGTGACTCTTGCTACCCCTCTTTTTGCTCGTGGTGGGACCACTGGGGTCCGCTCTATGCCTGGGCTCCTCCGTTCTGAAGGTTTCTTCCCATTTTATTTATTTGGTAGACCGCTTATAGAATTCAACAAGGTCTCGAGCTAGGGACTTGTAGAGGCTTCGGTATAATTTACCATTTTTGTGGAGTCCCACTGAGATTGCTGTTAGAATACTTTCCTCTAAAAGATTTTCCATTGAGTTGGCTTCATGCCCAAATCGAGCTACGTAGTCTTTGAGTGACTCACCCCTATGTTAGAAGATTATCACAAGATGGCAAGGGGGCGCAAGCTGTTTCTTTAATGCCTGATATTGGTCGATGAATTTCCTTTAGCATTTTTCCCAACTACTAATGCTTCGAGCCGGGAGGCACCTGAACCATGCTTGAGATGTTCCCCCTAATGTGGCAAGGAAAACATGACATTTCACCAGAGGGTCAATGGTCTGGAGGTCCATTTGAGTATTGAATGCATCCAGGTGGTCGTTCGGGTCACTGTTTCCATCGTACAGCGGGATTACTAGCACTTTGAGCTTATATGGAGAGGTCGCATCTTGATCTCCATAGAAAATGGAGAGCTTTCCTTGCGGCGAGGCTGGTGGCTTTGAGGTCATGGATACTCTTCTAACCACTCAAGCCTACAGAGGATTTCCTCCAATGTCCGGTTTCTTATCTTAGACTGAGGGGTAGAGCTCCCTACTCGTTGCGAGCCCCCCTATTACTGATTGTCACGATCTTCATGAGTTTCCTTCTGAGCCTCTTTACAAAGCTATTGGAGCTGTGCCACGATTTCTTCTTGTCTATGTGCTCTAAACTTAGGCCTGCACCAGCACTTTGATGGTTTTAGCTAGCTCTCTTGCTGTGTTTTCAAGCGTCGGATGGGATTGATCGGGTATTTGTGCCTCTAGAATTTCAAGAATAGTAGTAGACGGTTGGCGAGCCCCCATGACGGGAGTGTCCATTGACTGGAGGGCTAGAGTGGTAGAGCTCCGAGTAATTCTTCCTCTCGCCATTGTTGAGCTGCAATGGAGACTTCAGAGAGTAGATGGATCCCCACAGACGGCACCAAAATGTTAACATCAAAATTTGGTTCGTACAGATGGTCCCAAAATCTAACCAACGGGAAGATGAGTTCTGGGATCCTAAGCTACTTCTAAAATGTGAAAGGGCGAAAAGGAGGGAAGAAGAAGTGTGGCACGGTGTTTTTAATGTGGTTTGGCTAAATCCATATGGTACCGCACCTTACGTCCATGGCGGAGATTTTATTGATATTCAGAATCATTTTTACAAAGTGTTGGCTTATAAAAATGCTAGCCTCTCGCCTCTTTTCTAGCAATACATTCTTATTTATAGAGGAAGAAGGAGTTACATGCATTAATTATAAGCTACAGTTGTGTTATATCAAGAAATAAATGAAAAAGACAGAAAAGGGTATAATCTGGTTGTTACAGGATATAGGCTGCGGGATAGGCCCCTCTTGTCAACTGTGGACTTGCGTTTGTGAGCATCTTTCACTTGGTGCGGTCTTACAGTACAGGGTGTTCGCCATCCCGAGCTGGGATTCCTAGCCCGGGGTTGTTATGGGAATTGTTGTAGCAAGCTTGAGGCTATTGTAGCAAGGTAGCGAGCTCGAGCAGAATGATTGACTTTCTAACGAGTTGGTCTTCATGATCACCTCGCTGTCTGGTAACGAACGAGGTAAAGTTTGCTGGGCATTCTCAGCGAGCTAGACGATCTGGCCTCTGGCAGGTTCAGATCTGTCACATTCTTCTAAGGCCATTTTTCGCCTATAACAAGTAAGTTTATTAAATGTGTTGCACTTTTATTCTCATATTTACATGCACATATTAACCGTTGATAAAATATTGTCTTCTTACATATATAAAATAGAAATAAATTTGAAGAAAGAGAGACTATAAGAAAATTTGCTTTTAATGACAACAACAGTTGTCACTAAATGCTAATAATAAAAGTCTTCAGTGATAACAATATTTCCATACCAAAAGACTTCATCACTGAAAGTTTTTGTGATGACAAATAATACTTGTCACTCAAAAGTTTCTATTTTATAACAAGATTTGTTGTCATAGTAAGTTGGCATTTTTTATGACAATTAAATTGTGTTGTCACTAAAAATCTTGTTAGTGACAAATTTTCTTGTCACTTTAAGGCTAATATTTAGTAACAAAAAGATATTACTGACACTATAGAATGAACAATTTTTGGCCATTTTGAAATCTACTAAACTTACCCTCCCTAAGGATTGAACACAAGACCTTGGATATAAAATGAGGGCCTTAACCACTGGTACATGATGTAGCTACATATTCCACCAAAAAGGGGTGTATTGATTTTAGAATTTTGTAATTTTAAAACAATTTTTTGCAAACACCTTTTAAGTTTTAGCAAAAATAACAAATTGTCTTGGAAACAAGAATTGTACAGCCACAAAGAAATCAAAGATACCAACAAACACAATATCAACTATCCAACAAAATTATGAATTATAATGAATCTAAACAAAATACAGTGCAAAAAGTAAAAGAAAAAAGATAGAGAAAAATGTTAATTTATAATGGTTGCCCTTGAAAATTGTTTCTAAAGCGTACATCCACTCCAAGCTCTCAACTAAACTCAAACCCACTATAATAGAAAACCTTTAAGTTTGAACAGGTATTTAGAGAAGTCGAATACAATGATTGTTCAATCACAACCATAAATCCTTTGAAATGCTTACTCAAAGAATAGAAAGAAAGAGCCCAACCACTTTTCTACCCTAGGTAAGGCTATCCCTAGGAAACCAAGTAGCATTTGAATTTAATACAAGAGAAATGACAAGAATTCAATAGTTCAAGATACAAAAATGAAGCCCTAGAGGATTTGATTGAATCAAATTTATCTCAAATATAGGAGATAAAGTAAAGAATTGAAGAATAGATAAATTTGGTAGTGTTGCCTCTATAAAGTTAGGTTTTTGCACTGACAAAAAGTGTGGAATGATTATTTATAATAAGTGAAATCGCACACAAAAAAACTAGCCATTATTTGAAAATTTTAAATATATGATCAGAATTACAATCATGATTGTGGATTCAAAATTTGAATTCTAATTAGAATTGCAACATTCAAATTTGAATACTTCAATTTGAATTGCAAAGAAATAAAGTAAAATGCAATTTTACTCATCAAAGAATGCAAATTTTGGTAAGTCCAGAAATTCTTATGTTTGGAATCCTAAAAATAATGATTAGAAGACATCAATTTGAATTGTAGGAAATAGTTCAAAATTTGATTTGAATCCATAAAATATGCAAACTTTCATTTAGTCTAAAGATGCTTACAGTCAGAATCATAAGAAACTAGTGTAAACTCCTAATTTGAATTACAAGGTAAGAACACTTGCCCTATTCTCATGATCATGATCGCGAAATCAATTCAAAATGCTTGATTTGAAATATAGGCCTAAAGTGTGAAAAGTAAAATTTTGCAAATTCATTTTAAAACCAATTTAAACTATTTTAACCCTTATAAAACAATTGAAAACCTCAATAGCAAGCTAAATAAATATGATAAAATATTTAGTAAAATGTTGGAATGTTTTTAATATAAGTTTTTAAAAACCTTTTGATTAAAACAAGAGGCAAACCTTCTAAATTAAAGTTTCAGAATTTGAGCCAGTTCTAACAAATCTAAACCTTTACAAAATATTCCAAACAAAGCCTAATCTATGTCTTCAACTAAGAATCCAAGATCGTCCATGAAAGATCCATGGAAATTAAGCCAAATCAGCTCAACCAAAATCGTTTGTTGTCATTAAGATACAAATTTGCTCAATTTAGAAAAATAAAGGTAATGATAACACATGTATATATATTCTATCTTCTAAATAAACATTAGCATTTCAATTTTTTAAATAATTTGCATTAAATCATTCTTATTTAATAAATATCATTGATACATATAATAAAAAATTAAAATTTTCAATAAAATGAAATAATGTATCATTCTAATATTATAAAATAATTATTTATATATATTTATAAAATGATATTAAAATTATATTTAAAATTTTTTAAATATATTGTTTTGAAAATTTTTTTATGAATATAAAGTAATATTTATGACAACCAACATGGTCATTAAAACTTTTTTTAATGACAACAAACTTACAATATCACTAAAAGTATAATATTTGTAATATCCAATACTGTTACTAAAGCTTTTTTCAATAATTACATATTTATGTTATCATTAAAAGCATACTATTTGTGACGACCAAAATTGTCACTAAAACTCTTTTAATGTCAACATATTTATGTTATCACTATTTGTGACAACAATATTGTCACTAAAGTTTTTTTCAATGTCAACATATTTATCTTGTTACTAAAAAAATTTTTCAATGATGGTAAATGTTGTCACTAAAAACATACATATTCTCCCTCCAACATAAAATTTTTAGTAGATACAAAAGTTAATTTTTAATGACAACTATTATGACAAGAAATAAAACTTTTCACTAAAAACTATTACTTTTGTGACCTTAAACAAATCTTGTCACCAACATTGATGGTTTAGTGACAATATTTCACTGTTGTATCTATTCATGTGTTTATATACGTAAATTATGGCATAAAAAATGTATCACATTGGATAAAATACTTCACTTAACTCTATACCAGCTTTTCTATTAATAATTGGATGGGAGTCTATTGGAAAAATAAAAATTAAGTCAATTGAATAAGTTAAAATGTATTTTTAATCTCCTAACTTTTACACAAGTTTCATTCTTTTTGCTCAAAATATTATTTTTAACAATTTTATCCCTTAACTTTTAGAAAGCACACAATATCACCCACAACACTAATTACATCTAGTTTACTAATGGAAATTCTTACATGATTAATGATTTGCGTCCTAGCTAGCGTAGAATAAACTTTGGCGCATAATAGATCACCAAAACCATGTTTTTCCTCTACAATACAAATAAATTTACTTTATTTTATGTTTTTTAAAATGGGTGATTAATAGATTAGTTTTCTTTTTTTTCTATATGTTTTGGTTCTCTATTATGCACTTGATTTATTTTATCCTATTACGACATCAAGTTTTGTGTCAGGTAGGAATTTCCTTATTAAATTGGACAGAGCTAACATCATGAGTGATACTATATACTTTCCAAAAGTTAGGAGACAAAATTGCTTAAAATAATACTTAGGGAACAAGAATAAAAATTGTATGAAAGTTAGGAATAAAAAATCTATTTTAGTCATTGAAATATTAGAAAAGTTAAATTCAAGTATTTTAAATTGGGTATACCAAAATCATCCACTTTATATTTTCAGAGATTAAAATTGCATTTAAGTCTAAGTGTGATTACGTAAGGAAAAGTTTGTAAAAATTTTATATGTGAAAAAGGATCATTTTTCATTTCATTCTGAGCTCAATTACTGATGGATGTGCAGGGATAAGAAACTTGATAAAATGATGAATGTCTATGGACCTGATTAAGTAAACGTAGATGTTCGTTTCATTAGAAATTTCATTTTTTTTAAATGTTGAAATTAGCAATCTTTAACTCAAGATTTGGGATTTGATTTATAATTATTGAATCTTAATTAGTTGAATTATCCAAAATTTCAATAACAAGATGAGTACATGATAATTTTATTACATACGATCAAAACAAAAATTATCCAAGTATTTAAGCGTCAATATTACAATAATTATCCAAGAAATTTTCCATTCGGTTGAACAACCAAGAAGGAAATACGGGGAACTGGAAGAATAATAGAGATTTGATATGAAGAAACATGAAACTAATTCTATGAAAATAAAAAATAATTTTTTTATTCTATTCATAACTTTTTTTTATACAGTCATTTTTTGTATATAAAAGTCACAAATCTTTAAAAATTAATTCCTTTTACTAATATTTTAATGATTTTAGTTGTGGAATTATTATATTTTATAAAATATTATGAAAAGTATAAACATTAACATTTTAATGTGCCAAATGTGACATTATTAGTTGGGGGAGTATGATTTTCCATTTTTTTTTCCTTCTTGAGAAGAGAGTGACATAAACAATAGAGGTGTGAGTTCGGCAACAACTGAAACAGGAACCTAGATATTTTTCATACTCTTACGTTTCTCTCGTGGGCTTTTACTTTCCATTGCATATCAAGAAATAAGAAAATTCTTGTTCGAGGATGTAAGAATTTTTCTCAAATGTGATACATTTTGCAACTATATGGGAGATGTTTTGAATGATTATCCCAGAAAAGGAATCATTTGGGGGAGTTTAAGTTTTTAAAAAATGGAGTGTTTTTATTATTAGATTATTAGTTTTATTTCAAAATTTATATTTTTTATTTGATTTATTTAAGAGTTTAAACTTTTCATAAAATTATCATAAAAATATTTTTACTTTTTGATGAACACGATTTATATCTATTTTATATCTCTTTATACTTAGCCTTTTATCATGTTTATGTGCTTAATTAGATATTTGAAATTAATTTTGTGGCTTGTTTAGGTTTTGTACTCAATTAAATTCATTTAGTAAATTTACACTATTTTAGATTTTTAGATGTATCTTGAGTTCTATACTTTAGTTTTTGGTGATTGTTATATTTTTGGAAAGATAAGAGAAAGATCTAAAAATATCACGTAAATTTCCAAGCCTAGTTACAGAGTGTTGTTCTACAACTCAGAACCAATTTTGGAAATTTAATCATAAGTAAAGCTCCATTTATCATTTTGGTGCAAACCTAAACTCATAAGATAGCTAAAATCCATTCTTGCAATTTTCATGAAGGGCTTGAAGTCAAAATACACTATTTTGAATTAGTTTCATGACTGTGGATTTAAATATTAAATTCTATTACAGTTGAATTGTTCTAGAAAGCTATCTTGATTTTTGACTCATAACTTGAGCTAAGAATCAAATTTTTATGCAAAATTAAAGTCATTGGTCTCCTAAGAAACTAAGCTACATTTCATATGTAGGGACCCATGTCCAATTAAGCCTCATTCCAACCCTAACTAACAGCCCAATTAAGAGGCAATGTAGTGAGTCTGTATAAATGCTCAACTGAGTCATATTTGTAATAACTTTTAGATTCATTTTACATTGCTTCTAATTTGGTGAAAGAGAGGAGCTTTATTAGGGCAAGACTCCAACCCCAATTATGTTTCTTCTTTCCTTTTATTTTTGCCTTTTATTTTTACATTTATGTGTAACTAAACTTCCATTTCAATTTAAAAGAAATTCTGCACAAATTCTTTTGTTGATTGTAAGACTTGATTCTAATTCCTATTTATTCCTAATTTGATTTTCTTTTTAAATGCTTATAATTGCTTTGAATAATTAGTTGATAGGGCCTACTAATTAATTATTCATTGTGATTTACTGCTAGTTAAATTTTGATAAGCAATTTGTTATTGTTTGTAGTTGTGTGGCTATAGGTAGCAATAAAGTTTTGATTTACTACTGGAGTAAGTCAATTTTCCAAGAAAATTGGGAGTAATTAGTTGATATACTACTGGAGTAAATTAATTAATTAGTCTTACTATTTTCAAATCTTAATACTATTGGTGAACTGGTTGAGATGCTCAATTGATTTAGCAATAAGAGTTAATTGGGTGCTGGACTCAGTTGGCCAATTTAGGAAGAAATTAACAAGAATTAATTAGGTTTTGAGTTTAATCAATTTCTCGGCTAAATGGTAAAAGAGAGAATGAAATAATTGTATTAAGGATCAATTACAAAATTGGTTGCAAGAATCCAATAGATTGATACCTTTTTATTTGATTTTCCTTCGATTTTTTTTCTATTTGTTTGCATTTAAATTATTTGTTTAAATTTCAATTGTAATTAGATATCCAATGCCCCCTCCATTTTACACTACAACCACATTGAAATTGATCACCACTCTCTATGGGTTTGACTTAAACTCACCTTAACTATAAACTTAGGTAATTTAGCATTATTATCTTTGCTTGTCTCGATCATTGTCACTTTTCAAATGTGTAAAATTGAATAATTCACTTTTTAATAGATACATTCAATGTATTACATGAAACCATTAACTATTTAACATATGTGTCTAAACATAATTTAATTTTTGAATAACCTCTCAATCCCACTAACAATTCAATATAGTTGGTTTTGTATTTAAAATTGTTTATCATAATATATTACATGTGTTAAATATTTCTCCTCTAACAAAGGATGTGTTATTCATAATAACACCTTAATTGTTATAAATATTATATTTATATGGATGTCCATGAAACTCATTTAATTTCTCTAAAAGTTAAGGTGAGTTATTCTGATTAAGTTTGATTCAATTTCTAATTGTAATCAATTAGTGATTGTTTTCTATTATGAGTTTTCTTCCTATATAAGTCAGGACAAAAGGATTATTACAATTTCCTTTTTGGAACTTGAAACCAAATATATATATATATATATATTTAAGAACGACTCCACATAATGATAAATAAGAGAAACTCCTTTCATATTATTATGATTTTCTTCATTTATTTTTTTGGTCTTCTTTCAGTATCTTTATTTTAATTTTGTAGCATGTTATCAACACGAAACGCATCTAATTTGAGTTTTGAATTTATGTCTCTCATGCTTTCAGCCCATTTTTTTTTTTTATAAATTTCATATTTCTTAGAGTGGGATTGAATATTGTTTTATTGATAAATGTTTTATTAATTCGATTCAATTTATGATCCAAGGTTTTTAACTAAGTAATCAAAAGTGGGATTTCAAGTTCTAGTGATTTTGGCTTTTAAATGTTGATGCATATGATGTATTTTATTGAATTTTTTCATTTTTATTACACTCTAATCAAGTTGTTTTTCATGTCATGGACCTTAATTGAAATTACTTTACAATATTCCATTGTATGATTGAAATTTATAACACTATTTGTTTATAATGCTACCTAAAATTTGAAATAATATAACACTATTTGTTCATAATATGTTTACCATATCTCAAACTTTTCCTAATTATTGATATTGAGTTTTACGAAGATTTTTTTATTAATTTATTTCTTTACAATCTAGTGTCTTCAATAATAATTCATCATAAGATTAAGGACATATGAGTTTCCTAACACAAGGACTTTTCAAAGATCTAATCACAAATTGATAGTTGAATTAGAAGGGAGTAAATTTAAGTTCTTTTATCTCTTATTTTTGTTAATATTGAATATTTTGTGCTTTTGGTACTATATAATTTTCTTGTTTTTCTACATGATTTTGTTAGTCTTTATGAAAATGTATATATATTTTATCATTTATGTCACAAAGCTTCCCCTAAAGTAGCAATACCAAAAAAAAAATTAGAGCTAAAAATATTTTGAATTGATTTCATATGTTATTATGGCTAAACAAAATAATGAGCTCTCGATAAAAAATCTTGAAGCTCATCTAACTAGTTCTATTGCATTCTTTGAAAAGAATGCAATAACTAGTAAAATGTTTGGGCATGAATGAGATCGCAGTTATAATCATGTTTACGGAAAAAGATAAACTAATTATTGCAATCATGGTGGATATAAATAATCGCAAGATTATTTCCCACCACTAGAAGTGGAAGAATAATAAAAAGAAGGGACAATATAATAAGAATTCAAAAGGTTCAAAAACTACATGTCATTGATGTGGTATGAAAGGGCATGAGTCATGTACCTATCATACCTCTAAACATCTTATGGAACTTTATCATCCCTCACTCAAAGGGAAAGAAAAAATGTTGAGGAGATTTTTTTTATAAGAATGATGCCTTCAACTATGCTCTTCATGATGATATAACACACTTAGATGTGACAATATTTCTTTGAACACCCCAAAGGAAGAATTAATCATTTGATTGGTAATGACAATGTCCAAAAATAAGAATTATTTCCTTTTTTTCTAAAAATATGGACACTCACCGATCTTTAGTTGGATCAAAAATCAATATTGAAGATTTGTGTCTTGTGAATAGTGCAAAAATGCACATCATTCTTTAGAATAGAAAATGTTTTTTATAATTAATGTTTGGTAAAAATTATGTCAATAAAAAATTTGATAGTACAAAATTGATTGAAGGCTCTAGAAGAACTAATATAATATTCCTAAGAGAAACATGAATAGTTAAAAATTATGAATTATTGTTAACTAAATCTCAATGAAACTTATTAAATTTTAGAGGCATATGATGGGATGAATACCATATCGAGATAGTGAATGAAAAAGATATTCAATATCTTTACATTACAGTTGTTGTCTTAGAAAAGAAAAAAGTATTGAAAAAGTTACCTTCTTTTTGTTCTAGTTTGTATTAAAGATATATAATTTTGATCAAAACATGTGCTATTCACTAGTAAAAATATTTTCATTATTTGACATGGCCATTTAGGCCATCCTAGATCAATAATGATGTGGAAAATCATTGAAAATCCATATGGTCATCCATTAAAGAACTTGAAGATTATTTAAATTAATGAATTCTCATGTGTTTCTTGTTCTCAAGGCAAATTAATTATAAGGTCATCACTAGTTACAATTGAGATTGAATCCCTAACATTTTTTGAATGAACATAAATTGATATATATGGACCTATTCATCCATCATGTGGACTATTTGTATTCTTTAACAAGATGATCACATATATGTTTGTTGTCAACCTAAACTTGATGTTTGTGATATTGCTTGCTCAAATAATTTAACTTCGAGCACAATTTCCTAATTATGCAATTAAGACAATAAGTCTTGATAATACTGGTGAATTTACATCCAAAGCCATTTGTATGTCAATTGTTCATACATAAAATGATTTAGCTTAAATAATTTATTTTAATGTGCCAAATTTTTAACTATATCATTGTTTAAGATAACAAGATTTCATATATCATCTTGAGGGACATGCAACTTTATATGTTGTAGTACTTCAATGAATTAAGCCAACAAGTTATAATTCTCCTTTATGATTGGTTTTAGTCAAAAGCCAAAAATTTTACATATAAAGAATTTTAAATGTGTGATATATTTTCTATTTTTCCACCACAATACACAAAGATAACCTTCATAGGATGCTAAAAATATACGTATGGATATAAATTTTATATTCCTAGAATTAAAGGGAGAAAATAAGTAGCTGTAAAATAATACAATCATCTTGATCCTTATGTACGGTAATATGAACCTGAAGTTTAAAAGATGGTTGATTTATAAAGTATAGTAAATTAATTTCTAGTTATATGACTGACTTAAAGA
This sequence comes from Saraca asoca, assembly GCA_026873985.1. Lineage (NCBI taxonomy): Eukaryota > Viridiplantae > Streptophyta > Magnoliopsida > Fabales > Fabaceae > Saraca > Saraca asoca. The sequence goes on from JANHAO010009409.1 coordinate 13,270, forward strand.
GAAAGTAAATATTATATATCAGCTTCAAATGCTTTGATCCAGATAGATGTCCTAGTTAGATAATTTGTTTATCCTATAGTAGATGAGTTTAGAACATGGCAGAAGCATGATAAAATAATTGGCTACAAATTCAAAAATCCTAAAAAAAAGATGGAACAAATGAACAAAATGACCTTATTGAAAAGTCAAATACTCCTTCAAAGATTTGAAACATAATTAGTGATAAACTTTTGAAAGAAGTTTAGGTACTTGAAATTCATAGAAATAGATATCTCAATTGATTATTTCCCTAATGCAAAATGTGGAACCAAGAGAGAAATAGTTGTGAACAATGTAGTGCTCAATATTATGATAAATAGGGAGGATTTTGAATTGATATTTAAAAAATATTGATATATGATTGTTGTCCAAAGAGAAAAGTGACATGATGCAACTTAAATAGAAATGCAAAATTTAAATTTACTTGTAAAGTGAAGAAACACTCAGAAAGTATTAAACCAAAGAAACACCTAGAATGTGTGAAGCTAATAAGCTACAAATATATGATTGTGCCAAGAAAATGAAAAAAAATTGAAGTCACAAATATAAAACTTGATTTGTAGCAAAAGGTTATTACAAAGATTCTCACTGACTATGAGAAATATATATATATTTGTATGTGATGGATATAATTTTGTTGGCTATATATTGAAACTTGATATACATCTAACAAATTTAGTTACATCCTATTACACATGTGAAAATTGGCAATAATATTATATGAAAATCCCTGAAGGATTTGAGATGTCTAAAGCTTACAATTTGAATTCTTAAGAAATGTATTCAATTAAATTATAAAGATCTTTGTATGAATTAAAGCAATCTAGACAGATATTGTACAATCGTTTTAGTGAATATTTCTTAAAAGAAGATCATATATGAATTTGTCTTTTTACAAAGAAATCTAAATGTGAATTTACTACAATTTTTGTTGATTTGAATATTACAAGATCTCATGAAGAGTTTTCAAAGGTAGTAGACTACTTGAAAAGGGAGTTTGAGATGAAAGATTTTAAGGAAACAAAGTTTTGTCTTAACCTGTAGATCAAGAATAACCAATGGAATCTTTATTTATCAATCAAGTTACATTGAAAAAGTCTTAAAATGTTTTTATATGTATAAATCACATTCATTGAGTACCTTAATGGTTCTTCGGTCCCTTGATACTAATAAGGACTCTTTTCAACCTTTAGAGGATAATAGAAAACTTCTTGGTCTTAAAGCACTATGTCTTAACACAATTGGTGCACTAGTGTATCTTACTAATAATACACATCCTAAGCTTTTCAATAAGCCTAATAGCAATATATAATTCTTCTCCAACTCAAAAATATTAGAATAGAATTAAATATATATTTTTGCGATATTTGAGGAACAATTGATATGAGATAATTTTATTTATATGAACTTTAGGTCACAACTAATTGGTTATGCAAATACAGGATATTTATTTGATCCACATAAAATTAGATTTCATATTGATATTTACTCACATATAAATCATGTCTCTTATGTTATAACTACAATTTCTTTAGCATATATGAGATAGCTCTAGAATTTATTTGTTTATGATTAATTCCCACATTGTATTTGAGAGATAGGAACTATCACTTTTAAGAAAGAAATTCCAATGAAACTACAGAAGGTAATGATATGTGAAAAGCACTATAAAAAAACTTATGATTTTTGATGAAATATTCTGTTAAAAATAGCAACCACATTTGAAAAGCTGTTTAATTACCGACTACTAAAATTTGTTTAAAATATTTTAAAAATTTTGTCGAAAATCCATTGTACATTAAAATTCATGGGAAAATAGGCATGAATTTTAAAAAATATATATATATGCTCATTTCTTCCAATGGATTTTAATGTATAAGGAATTTTTTTATAGAAAAATCTATCTAAAAATTCAAAAATCTTAAAATCATCCATTCACACTATTTCTTCGCTTATTTCATTTTTTTCTGTTTCCTTTTTTACACTAGAGCTCTTCTTTACTTTCCTAGCTTGATTCTTAAGCTTTGAAGGTATTTTTCACAAATTTAAACTGATTAAATTATTTTTGCTACTTTATTTTACATTTTTACTTATTATTTTTGTTGAATTATTATGTTCTTCATGATTTAATTGGCTTTTTTTATTTTGATGTACATAATTTTGGGCTTGAATTTGTGTACGAATTTATTTTCCAAATTTTTTGCTTGAACACTGAGGATAGTATATATTTTTAATTGATTAATTATGAATAATTTCTAATGTTTTATGAGTTAATTTTTAATTATTAGTTGTATTTTCTAGTACTTTTTAATTAGAATATATTTTGAATTATATTTAGGACTTATATATATTGAATTAAATTGTGTTATTTTTACTAATTGGGTTTTTGTTGAATTATTATATTTTTTTTAATGATTTAATTGCCTTTTTTTATTTTGATATACATAGTTTTAGGCTTGAGTGTGTACAAATTTATATGCCAATTTTCTTGCTTGAACACAAAGGATAATATATATTTTTAATTATTAATTAATTAATTATTGACAATTTTTCATGCTATAGGATCTAATTTTTAATTATTAGTTGCATTTTTTAATATTTTTGAATTAGGATATATTCTAAATTATGTTTAAAAATTATATATATTTTGAATTTGATTAACTAGTTAAATGACATACTTGATAGTGTTGTTGAGATTACTTTAGAAATTATGTATATTTTGAGTTAGAACTTATTTTTTAAATTAGAAATTATATATATTTTAATTTTATTAATTTTAAAAATTAGTAGTTGTCTTGTAAATATTAATTATTAATTCTATTGTTGTTTTACATTTGGTGAATGGAACTATTGAAATTGAAATTTTGTGCTATTGAAAATGTGAATGTAGTTACTATTACAGAAATTCTATCAAAAAAAATTTTTTGGAAGTTAGGATAAAATGTTGAGAAACTTTCCTATGGTTTTACATGTTTAGAAATATTTAATAAGTAGGAGAAAATATGTATATAAATTAGGACATGTATGAAGATTTAACACATTTCAATATAAAATTTGAAAAATAGAATAGGAAAATTTGAAACACTATAGGTGGATGTATAATAGACTTCTTTCGGAATGTAGTTAATATAAGACATATTTTTTTAATAGAGTGGAAAAATTTATTAATTTTGCAAAAACTTAATCAATTTATTTACGTGATGGCCATATAAGGTGTTCGTGCTTCAAATATAAATGTAGAAAATTTTTACCTCTTGATGAAATTAAAATTAATTTGTATAAATTTGAATTTAAATATGATTACTAGTGATGAACTGATCATGGTAAGGAGAGACATATAAAAAAAGGAGTCTTCTAATAATGTAACATGGGATTTGCATGATACAAGTAATAGGTATAAAAATATAATGTTGACTACTAGTTAGGTAGACGTTGCAACTCACTTAAAACACAATGTAGAAAAGCCTCCAAATAGAGATACTTAGAACTTTTATGAAATGTTAGAAGTTATGCATCAGCCATTATGCAAGGGCTATACTAACTATTTAGAGTTGTCATTAGCAGTATGGATGTTGAACACAAAATTTAATGTCAACTTACCACAAAATTCCTTTGATCAAATTATTTAACTTATGATCGAGATACACCCGTCTGATAATGTTATTCCTCTTAACTTTTATGAAATGAGAAAGTTAGTGAAAAGTTAGGATTGGGTCATGAGAAGATCGATTGTTATATGAAAAGGTATATTTTGTTCTATAAGGAAGCTAGATTTAATAAAGAATATAAAATTTGTGGTTCACCTTTGTATAAGGAATGGAAGACAAGCCGAAATAGCAAAGAAGTTCCTTTTAAGTGAATGTATCATCTATCATTAATCCCAAGGTTTCAAAGGTTGTATGCTTCAATGAAGCCGGCTCCTCATATGAGAAGGCATCACGAGAATCGAAGAGAGACAAGTGTTCTGTATCATCCTTTAGATGGAAAAGCTTGGAAACAATTTGACTAAAAATACTCAAAGTTTGCAACCGATCCTCAAAATATAAGACTTCGATTAAGTTCTGATGGATTCACTCCATTCAGTCATTAAGTTGCACCTTATTCATGTTAGCTAGTAATAGTCACTATTTATAATTTGCCTCCATATTGTGCATGACAACTCCATATATGTTCTTAACCTATAATGCCTTAAAGGACTAAAGAGAAAAGTGATAAGGATTAAGTTGCAAAAGTTTTGTTTAAGGTGGGGTAGAACTTGAATTAGTGTTAAATGTAGGGGTGAAAATGTAAATTTCCCTAATTGAAATTTTATATAATCTTTTTTTGGCAGATTTTTTTTCCACTTCAGCCTTCCTCTTCACTGTTTCTTTGTTTGAGAAGCACCTTCCTCTCTCTCTAGAATTTTTGGCCAGCTTCTCCTTCATTTTCAGCTTCATCTCTTCTTCCTCTTCACCGGTGAAGCTTTCTCCTCTCCGACGGGTTCTTCTCTCTTTCATGGTGACCGATAAGCATTTTCTAGCCTCCCTTCTTCCTTTTTAACAGTGGCGTTTCCTCCCCTAGCTGGTGCTAAAATTTATAGCACCCTATTCGGTCGAACAACAGTCTGGTCGGCAGCCACCTCTTCCACGGCCAGCAAAGGTCTATTCCTGTAAGAAAGTTCTATTTGAGTGGTCCTTTGTTGCTGAACTCCCTCTCCACTTCCTTTCTTCATAAATGGTTGAATATTGGGTTCTTTGAAGGTTGGTTTGGTCAAATTAAGTCTGTGGGTCACTAGCAATTTTTCCAGCTCAAGTTGAGCTCCAACGGGCACATTGAGGGTTGGTGAGTACTCTTAAATCATAAAATTTATTTTATAGCAATTCCCTAGTTAGATTTCAAGAAATTTAGTCAAAACCCTTAAAGGAAGGTTCTAAAGAAATTAGGTATTTTTGTGATTGTTTGTGCTATAAGTGTAGCAGATAGAAAATTGCAAATGTTTGTCCCAAGAATTGTGACATTTCAGCAAGTATTCAGATAGACTATTCTAGAGTGTATTGAGGTGAGCAGACATTCTTCTTTTTACTGAACAATCCCATGTATAGAATTGATAAAACTTTACCATAAGAGATTGTATAATTTCATAAAACTAA
>JANHAO010009410.1:0-18401 GCA_026873985.1 Saraca asoca
TTAATATTATGAGTACTTATTTTCATGTGAAAAAATAATAATTACAATATATATTTACAAATAAGCACAATATTTTTTAATATTTTCAAATGAACCCCTACATTTTTATTATTTACGCGTATCCCTCACGTGTCGGTGTCCTATATTTTTTGAAAAATACCGTATCCTCATATCCATGTCTACGTTTCCCTATATCCGCGTGTTGGTGTCCGTGCAACATAGCTCAACACAAGTTAAAATCTTAACTAAATGATCTCGACAACAATAAACATTACCTTTTCATGCCTATAGTTTTTTTTTTTTTGGAATAATGTTTTTGTATAAATACTATATATATATATTTAGTTTTTGTAGTAACTTATAACTTTGTAGAAATTTTTGTGTTTTTTTTTTAAAAGTAATTTTATACAATTTTTATATGTAATAAATATATAAAAATTATAATTTTATTCACTTAACTTTTAAGTGCAGGGTTTTTCCATTCATATTTTTTCTCAATAATTATTTTTAATTAATTAGTTAATTAAAATTATATAACCTTTATACAGTACTTAAATTTGAATTGGTTAATTAAGTGTATATAAAATCTTTTCTTAATATAATTATAATTACTCGGATTTTGGCAGAAGAAAGTCTTGCATGGACTAGTTTGATCTAAATATAAATTATGTCAAGAGTTTTATTAACAATTGAAGTTTTATTATACAGTTTAATTATAAGTTTATATATAAGGGTTTGTGAAGAATTGGACTTAGGAGTTTGTTTAGGATAAGTCTCTTGTATATATCTTCTTCCAATTCCCTACAGGAAACTAAAACGAAAACTGAAAATTCTTCTTCCTATTTAAAGCAGTGTGCATGCCTAAACAGAATCCATACTCAGCTTCGTCTCCATTCTTATAGTTTCTGATTAATTCAAGCACCCATCGATGGATCACGCTGCTCTTGTTCAACTCCGAATCTCCGCAACCAATCAAAGAAGACCTCCTTCGAATTTCTTCTGCATCAACTTTTCCTACACCAGAGTAGCTCAGATCACTCACCACATACAGTTTGATCGTTATATTCCTATAACCTCCTTCAACAGTTCCTTTGACTTCGAATATCCCAACGACTTCCTACGCGGTTGCAATATCGTCAGCTCAGAGTTGTCCGACACGGTGCCAATTTCCTCGGAATTGTTGAACGACATTGTGCCGGAAATTCTTTCTTATGCCAATAACAATCGACGTACATTCAACGCGTTCGATGTGATGCTGAAAACAACTATACATAGATCACTGGAGCATGTCGAGGCTGAAGAATATGCTTCAGAAGATTGTAGTATTTGTTTGGAGAAATTCTTCGATGAATCATCGACAAGTACGGAGATTGTTCGGAGCAAGTGCTGTCATGTTTTCCACCAAGATTGTATTCTTAGGTGGCTGAATGCTAACAATTACTGCCCTTTGTGCCGCTACCAATTGTCCTTTTAAGCAATGATTTCTTTATATTATGGTTACCTAGCTTAACTCTTGTTTAAAGATTTTTTATTTAGATTGTGTCAAAACCACTAGTTATATAATAAAATTCCATGTTATTTTTAGTATTTTTTTAATATTTTATGTTCAAATTTATGACATTGTGTGTGCTCAATTATGTTTATATATATTTTTATTAGATTTTTAATTGTACAAAATAAATAAACATAGAAAGTAAATCAATATTTTCTATGAATAATGCATTATTAAATTAAGATATTATTTTAAAAAAAATTGACAGATAAGTTTTTTTTATTTAAAAATCATTTATTTATGACAATTTTTGAAAGAATTCTATACTTTAAAAAATATTAATTTTTTTTTCAGTGGAACTTTGCTTACACAAATAAATAAATATATTTTTGCAGAAATTATGAAGGATTGTTATAATTTAAATACGAAATAAGTATATTTTTATGGATTATTTGCATAATTTTTTAAAATTGATTCCAACAGACTTTTTGAAATATATTTTTTTAAAATTAAAAGAAACTTATTTTGTGGTAGAATTTTTTGACAGTTTTTTATCAAAAAATGAAAGAAAATTTGTCACCCTGATTCTTTCATTTTTATTGAAAATTTGATGGAAATAATTTCCGAATATATTTGTAAAAAAATATGAGGATTTCTCGGATACCAGGACTTTGTTGGAAATCCATCACAATTTTTTTTTTTGATGGATTTTTTTTTTTTAAATTTCCATGGATAAAACTATTGGAAATAAGCAAATCTTGCATCAGTTGGAATTCATATTGAAAATGCATTGGTTCCTCGTAATTTATAATTGTGTTCTTGGGATCTAGCTTCACTCCTTTAAAAATGCATTGGTTTCTCGTAATCCATATTGCATACAGTATGATCACTATTGGACAAGTTAGCTTAGTATGAAATTCATATTTTTGTGTTTCAAGGGTTTATTGTTTTTGTTGATGTCGACAATATGTAACAAAACAAATCCATTTAATATAGGAGGAGAATCCATCCTCTCAAAAATAAGAAAGAAACGTTAGGTTGAAAGGCTCCTTTTTCTATGTTTTGGATATGCTCTTGCATAAAGGAGTACTTATGTTCAATAAAAACTCACTTTATTCAAGTGAAAATGATGAATGCACAAAGAATGTGGATAAAAATAGTAGAGAGCTATGAAGTGTTGATTTGTATACATGCCAAAATTTTGATCTAAATGTACTTATAAATGATATATTCATAGTTTTCTACTAATAACTACCTCTAAAGACTAACTTCAAATGATCTTATTAGATAAATAACTTCCTATTTAAATTCAAAATAAAATGACTTATAAAAGAAAGGATTATAACTAATCATTATTACATAATTGCTATAATAATTGCTTCCACATGTGCTGCCACATTAGTTGCTAGGTCATGTCGTCAAAACATTGAAAACTTCAACAATTAAAATAATTTTGACCATTGATCGGTGATTACTAATTGATTGATCCTTGATATTCCATAGTCGACAATCTTGTAATTTGTTTACATCTAATCGTAGTGTTAAGAAAGCAACAAATATTCACCCATACTATTTTTAGCATAGTATAATATCTTCACACTTTGTCGATCAGCTGGATCTTAATTGTTGACATTAAAAATGGATTTCTATTCGATAGTTTTGCTGTTTTAATTTATCCCCATGTTGTCAACAATTGAAAAAAATTCAATAGTGTAATAGAGGCCCTCTAGTGTCGATGCCTTGAGGTTGTTGATATAAATGTATTGTAAGACACCAAAAGCAAAAGACATTGGAACATATTTTGTTGAAAACAATCACTTGTTGAAAAATTTTGACAAAACATTCATGCTCTGTCGAGACATTGCAAAACTTATCCCGGTGGAGTTACAACATCTCCGCACTTAAGTCTTTTGATGCAAGTCATAATTATTGAGAATTTTCAATAAAAGGGCCTTACATTATCGCAAACTTCTTGACTTGCACTATGATGGCATCTAACCAGGATACTTCTTCAATGTCAACCTCTCAATTGTTCACTCCACTTCCAATCCTCAACATTGAGAATGCATAAATTTTCAAACAAAAGGTATTGATACTTGGTTGTTTTCATGGCCTAAATTTTCCACCTATTAGGGACTACCTCAATGAATATTAATCCTTATTTTCAGTAAATGAAAACTGTGAACCTCAAGCTACTAAACCCCAAATCCTTAAATTTCTATTTGACTGACAACACATATAGGGTATTTAGGGATTTTCCTTTTCCATCTTTTGATTATATTGAATGGTTAGATAGAGTAGAAAAATTTAAAGGTGAGGAATGGAAAGACTTGGAAATTTATAAGGCCATTCAACTATCTTGTTACTAAACTTAGCTCTTGTAGTTTCTACCTTTTGTTTTTAGTTTAAAACCTCTAACACCATGCTTCTCCCATAAGGTCCAATTGGACTTTCTTTTTATGACTTGGCCACTTTCATAGGACTTTGGCCACATGGTGAACCTATTTCATCCATACTACTAGCACCCGAAAACTTGATGAAACTTTTTACCATTCCTACAACAAACTTCAATTATAAAGCATTTTTAAACATTAATTTTAAAAGATGCACCAACGCTTTCTAAAAAGCTACCTATTGCTTTTCCTTTTTCATTGGTTGTGCAAATTTTCATTTTGTGTCACACATTTGGAAATGAAACCTGATTTGTTATCTTTGGCAATTTTATTGCACAAAGGTCATTGACTAGGCCTAGGTTAGTTGATACTTGCCAATCTTTTTAACAATATTAATTCCACTTTAACAAAACTATCAAGTTGACAAGCATTGGCTAACCTTGGCAGACATTTTTAGATTCATCAATTATGTTTGACCACCATTTATGGAGGAAAATTCACCTTTGACCATTCTTTTGACAAAACAAATGAAGACTTGTGTTTTGAAACAAGAGTTTGTCATACATTCCTTAAGCCTAAATACCAGAAGATGTTGACTAGAGAACTTTTTTTTGAATTCTTTTCACATTTTTACATTTTGTTAATAGGAAGTAAAACCATCAAACACCTTAATGCTTTTGTTAACCAAGAATATTGCTTTGACTGGATCACCACTGAAATAATTCTTAATCATCTATCTCACATAGAGATTTGTCAAGTTTTATTTTATGCCTAGGATTTCTAAGTTGGACTTCCCATTGAAAAGAAATCTAAAAAGGTTGAACATTACCTTTCTAATCTTATGAGTCAATAGTTTGGACCCATCCAATGCATACCATTTCCATCATTTGACTCCTAGTATTACCAATTTTATGGTAGAGCTATTGGTATTGTTGACTATTTGAAAGTTAACAAGTTCAATCAAACCCTTCACAAAAACTTTAAGTTGATGAAGTTTTATCCTTATGTTTGAGTCACCAATGGTTTTGTCAAGTGGAGGAATTAATTACTATCAAGCTTTTCCCAGTTGAGCTATCAATAAAACAGAAGCATTTTGTTCTTGTGCAAACTAGGGACACAACCCTAAAGACCAAAGGTATGCACATCTCAGAAATAGTTACATGTTTACTCAAAGAATCCAAAGGCTAAGCTTGAGGATTGGATTAAAGAATTTTGACTGAAACTAATTCCCTTACCAAATGCTCCTTTTGGCTAGACAAAACCTATTCCATCAAAATCTGTCAATTCATATAATCTTGAAGTAACCAAGACAAGACTTTGATGTTTTACACTAGAGGATAGATATAAGTATCCTCAAGATTGAATCTTATCACCTGTAGAAAAACCATTAAGTAACAATTTCTTCAACTAATTCTTTTTGTCGATTGACTTCTTATTTTTTTTTCTTCCTTTACAAAACCGTCAATCATGAAAGCAATCTTGACCAAGATAATTAGAGTTGTTGAAATTAAGCAAACTCAAAACCCCTAAGTCAACTAGAGCAAAAGACCTATTTGAAGATGAGGTAGAGGAAGAATAGGAGAAAGCTATTTAGAAAAACAAATGCCAACTAGGCAATAAAAGCAGCAAGTCTCCTAGCCTTGCAATGGAAAAACATCGATTGTCAGCTAACATTTTGACACTCCTGTCACTTCTTTTGCTTAGGTCACACCATTGACACCTTAGTTTGATCCAACCCAAAAAGTGCTTGAAGCTCAAACCATTTCAAATGGCCAAGATCTCTATATAGAATAGAAAGTAAAAATTTTGGTGCATCAACACAAGAAATCTTCTCAAGTAAATAGTTATTTATTTCCTTGATGGTTATTTTCTATCTACTAATTATCCTATCATCATTTTTCCTTTAAGGTATAAGCCAACACTACTTAGGACTTAGAATCAATTTTCTTAATTGGAGATGACTTCAGGAAGAAATCTAAAAAGAGTGATGAAGAGGAGGTTTCTAAAAAGAGTCCCAGGTCTCTAATTAATGATACCATTTTTGAATATCATGTAGGTCCCAATGAGCTCACCAACCTAAAGACCAACATGTTTGAGAAATCACCAAAAATTAGGAAAAATGAAGAACCAACCTTTGATGATGCACAGCTTAACTTGACTCCATCATCTTAGGTATATCAACCTCGACCAGTGTCAATGTGCAACCAAAGAAGCAAAACCCTCCTGAGATCAAAGCTAGCTTGAAATATCTAAAAGAAATATTTGATAGGGGACTTTACAATCTATACGACGATGATGTCAAGATGTCAAAGTTGGCTAATACTCTCATTTTCTAAGGATGAATCCTAGATTGCTATTGACATGAAGTGTTTGGCCTTTCCAATCAAAGAAAATTACCCTAATTTGATCAAGAAATATTCCTTATCAAAGTCTGTTGAGATTGCATTTAAAATCCTTGAAGCTGAAAAGGTTGACATTGACTTTTTTAGTTGAATCACTCGATCTTGACATCAAGAGTTGTAAAAGGAGTCGAAAGAAGTTAGGTCCAAATTTCAATCGTTGATAGACAAAGTTTCCAATTTGAAGAAAGAACTTGCTAATCTCATAACCCAACACGATAAAGGGAAATATAAGGTTGAAACTATTAAGAAAAAAAATGGAGTTACGGAAGCATTCGACTACCATGATCTCCAAGGCCATCGAGGTAATGACAAAAATTCAACTGATTGAGTCTAATATCAACAGAGCCTTAATTGATTTGGTCAAGAAATGAAATGATTGGTATCAACTTAAATCAACTTTTGATGACAACTTTCTGATGTTTGATATTTCTGTTTTACGTTAACTTAGATACTTTTTAATCATTACTTCATGGATTGTTGGATGATAATTTTTTAAGTACTTACCATTTATAATTGTATCTTGCCTATTTTTGTTTATGTTTGATAACTCATATGCATTGCCATCATATATTGCACTTATTTTATATGGTTTATCCCAAGTTAGACTCTTTTTATCGACAACTTTTTTCTCCAATGAAAGAATTACTTTTCAAGCTAGGTCATCAAGATTAAACTCTTTGGAGCTTACTTTTTTGTTATACTTGTCAGCCAACTTTCTCATATTATATAAGATTCTTTCAACAACAATTTGTCTTACTTCATCCAACCTATCCAATTCATCCATCATCGATTGATGATGGTCTTTAAAGTCTAAGTTCAACTACTACTAGAGTCACAATGATTACATAGTAACTTTGACAAGTGGCATTGTTTTATGACCATAAACCAATTGATACAGTGTGATGCCAATAGACTCCATGGGGGAAGTCCTATAAGCCTATAAGACTTGTTTCAAAATATTATGGCAATTTCTTTTATGTTAATCAACATGGTTGTTTTATCAAATTGATGATGATTTTGTTAGTAGCCTTAACCTGATCATTCATCTAAGCATAATAAGGAGTGGAGTGCAATAATTTGATCCCCTTTGACTTGATATAATCACCAAACTATGTTCTAGTAGACACTTTCCATTGATCAGTGGTGATCAATTCAAGGATACCAAAGCAAAAAATGATATGTTTTTCTCTTTCAAGGGAATTACTTTAACCCATTTTGTAAAATAATCAACATCCACTATGATAAAAGGATTTCCCTTAGTCGATGTAGGATAAATTTTCTTGATTAAGTCATTAGGCCAACCTCTACATGGCCTAGGTTTGATAGTATATCATATATCAATCACAAGAACATGCTGAATTGGTCCATGCTCTTGACACTCCTTACACCACTCGTTCTTACTCTATGCAAACTTTCAATATTTTTTTCTAGTGATACCCCTATCAAATTAATACCTATTTCATTTTAATCCTTGATTGGTAAGCTCCATATAAACCTTCATGAACTTCCATAAGGGCTAAATAAGTCTATTTTTCATTAAGAAGTTGTCCCTCGACATGTCATCGATATAATTCTTCTTGAATCAAGACATCCTTCAAAGTTTGGAGTCTAAATCGTTGAATTAGCAATCAGACCTAGATTTTTTAAATAGTCAATTATCAATTTTTTTTTTATCATCCTTATTGTCTGGATCATTTTGATAAGCTTCAATGAAATTTTAGGTATTGACCTGTTCTTCAACTTTCTCACAATCCAAATCGACTATTGTCAAACATACTCTTTTCAACAATCTATTGGATATATTACAGCTAGAAGCTAATTGAGCAAGTTTATTAGGCTAAGCATTTTCTTGTCGATGAGTATGCTGAACAATCACATCATCAAAATTATCAAACATGGACAATACCTTCTTCAAGTATGATGACATCCTTTTGTTGACACATTTATATTCCCAAGTTGATTAATAATTAGGAATCTTTGATATCTCCATAGATTTTCCCCCTTCAATAATCAACAATTTTAATTTTAACCTAACAATTAATGCCTTATAATCGGCTTTATTACTTGAACATTGTTTTCTAAGCCGAAAGTAGAATTTTGTAGGCATTTTATTAGGATATATTATCAGCATCCCAATTCCTAATCCATGTATATGACTTGATCCATCAAAATATAGCCTCCAATATCAGATGTTTATTAAATTTTTTTCTATTTCCACACATCGGTCATCGACCATAAACTTTGCAACTACTTGCCCTTTCATTGATCTTATTGGTACATGTTGAAGAGAAAATTTAGGCATCCCAATCATCCATTAACCAACTCAACCATAGATCATTGGCTTTAACAACATGAATTTTATTATGCCTATTCTTGATATTACTTGCACAATTGTCAGAAGCATATAATAACATAATTTAGTATAGGAAAAGTAAATGTCCAAACATAATTTTCTATTGCCAAATATTTTTGCTTAGTTATATTCAGCATTGTTAACAAATAGTAAATTAGGCTTTCTACTTTATTATCATCTTCCCGTTCTAATAAACATCCACATATAATTTCAATGGTCTTCTAAGAACTGGTCAGATCAAGATATGCAGATTGATCATACATTTCTTGATGGCATCAAAAGCCAACTGATGTTCCTCTTGCCATACAAATTCGTCTTTATTTTTTAGTTTCAAAAGAGGATAAAAAAACTTAACTTTCTATAATAAGTTTGAAATAAACTCATGTAATAAATTGATCTTTCCAATTAGGATTGTAGTTGTTTCTTCGATGTCAAAGTGGAAGTTTCCATGATACTTTTTACTTTATTTATCTTAACTTCAATCCTTTTTTTGGGTGGACCAAAAATTCCAAAAAATTTCCAGCTGATACATCAAATATACATTTGAGAGGGTTCATTTTTAGATTATGACTTCTTATCCTTTCAAAGGTCTTTCTCAAATCATTATCTTGATCTTTCCACGTGGTCGACTTATGAAAATATAGTCATTATAAACTTCCATAAATTTTCCAATCATGTTATGGAAAATAAGGTTTATGGATTACTGGTAGTCGCACTAGAATTTTTTAAGCCAAAAGGCATCATTATCCATTCATAAGTTCTAATGGCCTTTAGGCATCTGAATACAATTTTTAGGCACATTATCTTCTGAGTATCTAGTTATATCTAGAATGCCCATCCATGAAACTAACAGTGCCTAGAAGTTGTGTTGACAAGCATTTTAACCACTAGCATAGGATACTTATCCTTAGGTGTTGCTATGTTAAGATTTCTGAAATCTATGCATACTCGTAACTTGCTATTTTTCTTGATGCCAGGCACTATATCCGATGACCATTCAACATACCTAGTTGTCCTTCTAAATCTAACCTTTAATAATCTTTCAATTTCTTCTTTTATTTTCAAATCAACTTCCAAAAAAATTGGCTAGATAATTGCTTGACTAGTTAACAACGTTCCTTATAGGTAATCTATGCTTAACAAGATTTTGACCTAAGCCAGGCATTTCATTATAGTCCCATGCAAAGATATCCCTTAGTTTTTTCAACATTTATTATTTTATTTCTAATTTTTATATCAGGCAACCTACTTACATGTGTTGGCTTCTTTCCTTCCCCATAAAGTCACTGACTAATTTCTTCAAGAGGATCTTGAAACTCTACATTTTGTATGTCATCTTTTAAAGGTGAATCATCAAAACTTAAAGACTCATCATCATATAAACAATCTAGGACTTTCTCTTCAATAGTGGCTACTAAAGTTTTTCTTGACACTCGAGCCATCTAGCTTGTTAGACTATTCACAAGTCTCGACATCTTCTATCGGATCTTCAATTGTCATGGCATGAGCAACAATATTAAATTCAAAAGAATTCAACCAAAAATGTTTTATCTCAACCACATCCAATTCTTGATCTATAGAATCCAAGTTTATAGGTTTTATTTTTGAATTATATATTTTGAATTTGGAATGGCATTACTGGACATAGTAGGGGTCATCATCTACTACAACTATTTTGAGAGCATGATCATCATTCCGTAACACTAATTTTTGATGAACAATTGATAAAATTAATCCTATTGCATGTATTTAGTATCTACTTAGTAGTTGATTATAGCTGGCCTTTGATGACCCCACCATAAAAAGAGTCTATCTAGCCATAAAACAAACCTGTATGTTAATTATGGTAACACTGTTAGATGATGAAATCTTACCATTAAAATTAGTCACCATAATATTTGTCAGGAACAAATCTTCTCTCCTTAACATTAGCCTTGATATGTAGAGGCTTCATAGGAGACTTTATGATATTAGTTGGCCATTCAAAATGAGCAAAGTCAGAGAACATCATTACCATGTCTTATTCAAATGATATCACTTCTTCAACATTATCATCTAAGAATTCATCCTGAAACTCATCAATTTCCTGAAAAGTAAAGGTCAAAGGCAATAGACAAACCATGTTGACATCTTTCATTTCGACATCAACACATTTTAAAGGAGGTCTTGGTCAGAAGTATCGATCAAAACTTCATCCCTAGAATCTTTCTTGGATCATCTGACTTTTCTAGTAAATTGAAATTGTGGACTTATTTTGGTAACTGAGATTCAACTAGATGTTCTTCTCTTTTTTGAAACTTGGTCTATGATGCCTCTCTTTAAGCTTTGGTGTCCAAGTTTATTTCTTTTGACCCTGGACTTGACTAGGATTGTCAACGAAATGGTGAATAATTTTTTGCTTTCCCTTTCCATCAATTGTACTATCATCGATCTTTTTCTATTTGGATTGATAATCAAAATCCAATCTCTGAAATACCAACTTCCTTTTTTGTTTATCAGGCTTTGGCTAATCATTAATGTCAATTATTTCCTTTTGATACTATCCATATAAAACCATCTTGACTTCATCATAATATTTTTCATAAGCACACATATTTTCATAATTCCTTCTTCAACTTGAATTCTTTTTAAGAATGTAAATGTTGTTTCATTCTTTAATGGATATGCTTTTGGAATATGTGGCCTGTCCAGTGGGTCATTGTGTTCATATATCTAGACCACATTGAAATCTATATGGAATGGCTCGACATAATTTATATCCATTGGAAATAGATCTAAGTCAACCACCATTTCTGACTTCTTTTTAACAACAAATTTCAGGCTTCCTTGCTTGTTAGCTTTTTCGATCATATCTCTAAAATGAATAGAAGTATCACAAAAAAAACATTATGAAACTTGTAGTATTTTTTATCTTTTATTTCATTTACTGATAATATTTTATGGCCCTCAATCAATTTAATTAGCTTATGTTCTAATAACATGTTAAAAATTTGATCATCTTTTGATATATCAAAAAAAAAAATTCTTTTATTTAAAGTTGCCATTCTTTCCTTTGACTTGTTTTTTTAAGGCCGAACATACATAAGGTGGGCTTGGTTGCATTTCTGCAACATTTATTTCTTGCTCTTCTTCTTCAATTGCCTCTATGTCAACAAACGACACCCGTTCTTTTCAATTTTGAAGCTTTTTCAATTTACTTTCCTTTTCTTTTTGAAGTATCTCAATCTGTTGAACTTTTTTTGTAAGTTGAGACATGTCAGTAAACTATTGATTTAACAATTTCTCCTAATTACAAAATCAAAACATCTAGCTGCTATTTTAACAATTTATGTTTATGAGATTAGGGTAAAACATCTACTCATAGCCAACTGGAACCTTAACAAGAAATCATCTAAAGATTCTATCGACAGTTTTTGCAATTTTACCAAACTTACAAGATTTAACTTCATTTCACCACTAAAGAATTGATTATGCAGTATTCTTTTTATCTATGTCCATGAATAGATAAAATTGGGTGGTAAGCCTAAGTACCGAGCGAATGCAGTTTTTGTCGATGACATAAGGAAGTATTTCAATATCAAATACTTGTTACATACCATAATACCACATTCTATAGTGTAGCAAGCACTGTGTTCTATTGTCAACTAACTACCCTCACCTAAAAATGTTAAAAATTTTGGCATTTCAAAATTCTTGGGCAATTCAATTTGGTTTGTCTAGTCAAGGAAGGACCCTATATTTTGGCCTATATGTTGCTTTCCAAAGTTGATTTAGTGATTGTTACAAGATTTTGTAAATTTCTAGGGTTTTGCCCCATATTTTGATTATTATGCACAACATTGTCAATGTTGTTACCAAATTGTGGCTCTCTCTGGCCCTTCCTTAATAAGTGGACTTGTCCATAGGCTAGGCCATCTTTCCATTATTCATCATGGCCATTTGTATTTTCATCTTGACCATGATTTTGGTTAGTGGGGGCAAGTGCCCTTACCTTCCATGTAACTATGTGAGTGTTGATATTGACCCCACTTATTTAATGAATTCAACCATTCATATTACGATAAGTTCATAATTAATAAAATTAAGAGGTTTTTGTAGTGCATTTTGGTCCTCACTAAATTTTCTCTAAAAGCTACAACATGTAATGAAAATGTTTCAATTTGATAAATATATTCTAACCTGCATTGAAGATTCCCAAAACACATGGAACTTCTCTAATTTTGAAACCTACATAAAACTCCTTAAACATTGAATTTTACTACACTTTCCCTTAGTTAAGTGTTTTTCTCCTCACACTCATGATGTCTTTTGTTTGTGACTGGTTTGACCAAAAAATACCAACTTTACCCCTAATTTTATTATATAAACACTTGGCTTCAATTTTAGAACTCATTATAGTGTTTTACATTGAAAAACTCTCCATTCATTTTTTTTAAATCACGTCTACAAGTGTTAGTAATGGCTTTAAGAGCAAAATTTTTCATTGTTATGAATTTGTCATCATGTAATTTTATCAAGCAAGAAAATTGAAATAAAAATTATAACAAAAAATGTTTCTATCATACAACAAAAAAAAAATTGAGCTTGTATCTTAGAATAAACCTCTAAAAATTGTATTAAAAATTTTTACTAACACCTAAAAAATAAATAAATTTACATATTTAATAAATAAGCTAAAAAAATCGTGAACAAATATAAAAAAATTATTTGTTAAACAAAAAAAACTCAAATATGATAAATAAAATATAACAAATCAAGAAAAAAAAAGAAATCTCTCTGTCAACAACAGTCTTTGATTTCCTTTGATCAAAAATGATTTTTTCTTTAGATTTTGATGTTTGTAATGAAAGAGAGAAAGAAAGAGAAATGAACATAAAATTGAAGATTTTTTTGTATTATTTTCTAAGTTTCAGAAAAGGTTGCTCTTATTTTAAGGACAATTTAGTAATTAAACAATTTTGAACTTATAAATTTTACTTTTGATACAATAAACAAATATTTAAATAATATTTCGTTATATTTTTAATAGAATATGCTTAATTGGGTAAAATGTATAATTTCAAGCTAAAGGAGAGATTGGTGTAATTTTTGTGTACTTTAAGAGAGATTAATATCTTTTTCTCTTTCTTCTTATCATAATGGATTTCTTTTTCAATGTTAGAGATTATCCTCATCACGACTGTGTGCTAATTAAACTCCAAACTGTACATCACCGCCACTTCCTTTATCCAAATTACAAACCCTTTAAACTTTTTGCTATAAATACTGTACAAACACCACAATGTACAATACAATTCCCGGAACTAAACTTTGTCTCTCTCGCTTTCTCTCCTCACAATCATGGAAGACTATGATTTTCTCTGTGAAATCTGCAACTCAGACCATGTTGATACTAAATACGAAAAGCTCCAAGGCTTAGCTCCCACTATTGCTTCAATTTCCAAATCTACATACTTATTCAATACCACCCAGCTCATCTTGGATTACCCATCGTTACACCCTTTGATCCATCTCACTCCATTCACATCACATCCAATGAATATTTCCTCCCAGGAGGTCCTGATTTGCTGCCAGCCCTCATGCCGTCGGAGATTTTCGACGACTTCTTCTGCTCAATAACGCCAGAGGTTATGTCTTTTACTAGCGAAGTGGTTGAGAATCACCATAGCAGCAATCCCATCAATATTGTTTCTTGTATATCGCTTTTGGGTTTGTACTTTGTCCTTTCAAAGCCGCATGATGATAGGAATAGAGATGTGAAGAATTATATGTGAGAATCCATACAACATCAAAATTTTTCCGGGGTGTGCCTTGCGATCATGTGTATCATGAAGAATGAAGAATGCATTACCAAGTGGCTTCAGAAAAATAATATGTGCTCACTGTGCGCTACTCAATGCTGGCGGATGATCTTTTGGATTAGATTTTACATATAATTTGGCTTGGTATCTTATATCTATACCAATGGTTTAGGGGAAAAAGAATATTCTAGTTTGATGTATCGGTCCTACCTCCTTCAACGGATTTAATGACTACTTTTCAAAAGATTTTCATAAAATATTACAATTAATACCATGATTGTGTTTGGTAAACGACTTTCTTATTAGTATTTAAAGGATTCTGGTAGTTTTAATAGATTTATTAGGTTAATTCACTATTTTTCCTATTTCGTGAATAGGGATTTAAGTCAACGAAATCCGTCAATTACAAAAAGCTGAAAAATTGACGTTTTTAATAACAAATTTGTATTTAATGTGCAAAAAGATAACGTTATCTATGACTAATATAATTAATTAGGCCTTTGTTATGGACAGATACAAACCAAATCCTCTTAAAAGAATATATAATAAATTATAATTATTTATTTCTTAAAAGAAAAATCTAATAATAATAAATTATAATTATTTATTTCTAAAATACAATTCTAATAAATAAGAAATTATAATAATCTATTATTTTAAAAAGGAAAAGAAATAAAATAAAGAGAAAGAAAATGAGAAGAAAATAAGATAAAAGAAAATTGTTCTCTCCTTTGTATTGTTTGGATGAAAAGAAACGAGGAAGAAAGAAAATGAAAAAAAAAAACTATTTTCCTTTGTTTGATTATGTAGAAAAGTGAGAAAAAAAAAAGAAAATGACATTAATAAATAAAAATTTTACCCTCTAAATAAATGTACGCTTGCATAAGACTCATGTTTATTGCTATAATTAGTCTTCCTCATAATTCAAAATCATTATTAAATAGGAAATCACTTTTTTTCCGTAAATGCACACATAATTTTAATCAAAATAATAACCCTATTAAAAGAAAATATAATAAATATAATAAATTATAATTATTTGTGTCTTAAAAGAAAATCTATTAAATAATAAATTATAATAATCTATTATTGCCATGACCTGTTGTGGACGTTATTTGGATATGAAGATTCGAGGAGGGCGACTTCCAAGGAAGTGTTATCGAACGAAGAAAGGATCCAAGGCAGAATTCAACTCTACCAGAAAGAGACCTCGATCGCCGAAGGAAGGCTACGAAGGCCTGCTATGTCACTTGGCCTCGCTACACCGTGAGACCTAAGATATAAAAGGTTATGGTTGTGCCGACCAAGACTAATAGGCGACCGAATGAGAACGAAGGTAATGACCCTGGGACCTCGACCCACGATCTCCCCTTTGGCTCACCGCTAGCCGACGATCGTATAAAGCCTAGTCAGTAGCCTGAAAAGTACCAGAAGAGTTGACGGCTTAGGCCTCGGGCAATACACATCAGCCCCTCGGAAATCCGACAATGATTTGCCTAGCATTAATTGCCCGACGGCAAGCATTTAATGTTGAGAGCAGTGAAGGTGATCATTTTGCCGATCAAGAAGATTACTCTTATAGCCCTCTCCTTTACTATAAATGGAAGGGAAGGGGCCATAGAAAAAGGGGAGAAAAAGGAGGGGACAGGAAGCTTTACGAGTGAAAAAGAAAACTTTTTATATCTATAATCCTCATTAGGAAAACACACTGTGAATCACTAAAAGGTGATTTAGCCATTGTAATTTGGTCTAGCAAGACCTTTGTAAAAGCAAATAGCAAAAAAGTGACGTGGACGTAGGGGCCAATAACCGGCTTTGGCCGAACCACGATAAGTCCTCGGTGTCATTATTCTCTTCCTATCTTCCTCCTTAAACTTTTGCTGCTTATCTTTACTCTTTCTCTAACATGCAGTCAGGGGTATTGTACTAAGAAAACCAGTTGACTATATTTTGGTGTCAACATTTTGGTGCTAGAAGGAGGGCCCCCACTGCATATTCTTACTACATTCCCTCATTCGTGACCACCAAAGAAGCTCTGACAAACATGATGGCAAGGAAGAAAACCATCGGGAACACCGAGACTCCCACCGGTCAATCAGAAGGCAAGAGGCAGCAGCAAGGCACGAACACTCCTACAGTCGGCCCCGAAATCGACGACATGCAAACTTGGCAACAGCGCCAAGAGGCTCTTGATAAGCGCCAGGAGGCTCTGGAGAACACCTTAAAGGAACTAGCTGACACGGTCCAGACATTGTCTCAGGTGCACACCCAAGATGCACCCAGACGGGGAGAAGCAGTTACCACTGAAGACGAGCGCCGTCGCTTGAAAATCCTACATGATTGGCATGCCAGGACAGAATGTCAGCAAACCCGTCCGCTCCATTCCTTAAGTTCGCGATCGAGATCCGAAGTCTGTCGACTTCGGGAGAATGGCGAAAACAAAGGAAATGACGAAGAGTCACGTCAAAACGAAAGCTCAAAGGGGACCGATGGCAACGAGGAGCCAGATCATAGCTCGATCGATCACGAATATGGCCCGAAGCAGAGAACCTCAAATCGGTGTCACCACCGAAAGCAGGAGCGAAAGAACCAAAAGGCCTCTGATCATCGGCTAAATCCCCGAGACCCAAAGGTCGAAGAACTGCTTCAAAGAGTGGAAAGATTGGAGAAGAATTCCACCTCCCAAGAGAAGCGTGAATCTCACGAGAGAAGAACCCCACTTTCTCTCCAAATTGAGATGGAGCCCCTCCCCCGCAGGTTCAAATTTTCAAACATCCCTCTGTACGATGGGAATAACGATCCTCATAATCACTTGGACGCTTTCAGTGTCCAGATGGATCTACAAACTACCAACCTATTGGTGAAGTGTCGAGTCTTTTCGACGACCCTCGGGGAGATACCGTTAACTTGATTCAGAAGCCTCCCAGCCCGTAGTATAAAAGGCTGGGATGAATGCCAAAACCAATTCCTTGGCCAATACAAGGTGCTAAAAAGATAGCTCGCCCCTTCTTGCCACTTGGCCACAGTTTTCCAACAAAGAGATGGATCGCTCAAGGATTACATTACGAGGTTCCGACAGGAAGTTTGAAACGTTGATAACCCGTCAGACGAGAGTGTCCTTACAGCAATCTTTGCCAGGCTTCGAAAGGACAGGAAGCTATACAAAGACATATATAAGTCCCCCGTCAAAAGTCTAGGCGAATTCTACGAGCGAGCCACAAAGGAGGTCCGTTAGGAGGAAACTTTTGGCCCTAAGAGGCCAAAAAAGAGAGATGACAGGGAAACCCCTAGGGGGAGGAAAAGGAATGAGAATGAGAACAACAAAAGAGGTCAAGAAGATGGCCCAAGGGGTCAAGTCAAGAAGAAAGTCTGAGTTGAGCCTTATCAGCTTCCATGCCGCTATGAGGCCTACATGCTTTATCAAACGCTCCCGACAAAATTTATGCTACGGAAAGAGGGAATGAGGACTTTGGACGACCTGGGCCCATCAAGACTCCTGTTGACAGAAGAAACCGAAAAAAATTTTGTGCCTATCACAGTGAGGTCGGGCATAACACATCAGACTGTTGGGCATTAAAAGATGCCATTAAAGACCTAATCAGAAGAGGTTGATTATGAGAATACGTGGCAGGAGCCCTGGGGCAGAGATCCCCGCACCCCCGAAAACACACATCACGACGCCATCGGACCCCCGACAATGAGGGGGGACCCTTAATGAAGATGATATTCACTATTCATGATCGAGCCCTGATGTATGCACAAACTTGTTGTACGTTTTAAAATAACCGCAAGCACACGGTATAGGTGTAGTAAAGAATTGGCAAATACGGGTCGATCCCTCAAGGAAATTTTGCTTCTTTTTAAGTACTGAAACTTTTACAGTTTAACTATCCAGATAGATTAAAGAATAGAGGGAGTAGTAGAAAATAAAGAATAATAAATGATGCTTATAAAATAAAG
>JANHAO010009411.1:0-18397 GCA_026873985.1 Saraca asoca
CAATTATCTATGTTGTGTTCTTCTCTAATTTGATCCAAGATTCAATTGATTTGATGAATTTTGATGAGGTAGATGTAAATCTATTCAAGATCTATTTTCTCTTAGTTTTTTGCAATTGGTGTTCTCAAAAGTTATGTTTGAAATAAGGTTAAGTTTTATTTATAGTGTGGCAACCAACATTTAAAAAATAACTAACTTTTTGACTGTGAATCGATTCAGAGGGGTTATTAACTTATGAATCAATTCATGATTTGATTCATCTATAAATATCATTAAGAATTTCATGATGGAATCGATGTGTGAATCGATTCACACTATTGTGTGAATCGATTCACACTATTATGTGAATAAGCCATAAATCGATTACCTAATCAATTCAAAAAAATTTCTAACCTTCATTGAAAAAGATTTGAAAACAATTCTAACCATTCTTCAGGAATCGATTACCTAATTGATTCACAAGATTTTCTATATGAATCGATTCACACAATGAAAAATAATTTTTATAAAACTTTCACTTGTGAAGGTGTCTTTGAAAACTTTCATTTTAAGCTCATTTCAAATGATTTATTTCTACCTTAACTTAACTAATTTAAGATACTTGTTTAGATCAAAAAGAATTAGATCACACTTATAAAATATCCTAATTAATATAAAAGAATTACTATATCTAAGGTGGCTCTCTTGCATAGCATACTTTGATCCTGCAATCAATCAACAAACGTTAAGCTTATGAACAAAATATGATATTGATTAAAATTATTTTTCAACATCAAAACTAAAGAAGGTATGATAGCAAAGCAATCTCCTTAGCAAGGTTAACACTTTTGGGTGTGACTAATTTCAATGCTTAGCACTTGACCCGTATGAAACAAAGTGAGCACAAAGACCTTTCAATTCTTCACATCATCTTCCACTTGTTAACCATAAAAGTCATTTAACTAAAAGTTTACTTAACTTTCTAGATGTGATATAATGTTTTAAGAACAGCAATTTGAATCAGAAAAGACTCTAAAATATGTTAAATCAAATGACTATTTTCCAAGTCCACTTTAATGGCCTTCAAGTGATTATAGTTGTATATTGGTTTCACAGTATGCTCACTAATTCGACTAACACCATCCTAAATAGTTTTATCTAACAACGGGAGGTTATATCATTTTTAGCCTTATTGAACTTTACAAACCTATCAACTACGGACTCTATAAACACTTTGGCATTTAGAGAGTTAACAATGCCTTTCATGATGGTCTTATCCTTACTATACATCACAGCCATCAAGTACACTCTATTAAAGTGCATCTACTTTTCATGAAGAGCCCTTATACAATAGTAGAATCATCTTATATCTTCTACTCTTCCTCTCTCCATGCCAAATATGTAATATGATATAGCAATTTAGCCTAAATATCTACTACTTAGCTCAATCCTCACAATTGGTCCCATTTACCATTTTCACAGTAATCAATTTCATAGGTAATGAAAATTTGAGGAAATAGCAATTTATTAAATTCATCATAAATTTACAAAAGTGCATGTTCAATGCAATCATGCTATAACATTTCCTCAATAACTATTCAAAACAGTGTTACATTATGAAACACAACACTGATAGAGTATTTAAGACTTCACAATATAACACAAGAATTGAATGCTATATTCCTAAAATCTAACATCAATAAGGTATTTAAAATTTTAAGAACATAACAAGTAATCCTAACACTCATATTATCACTAACAAACTATGTTAATAATGTTGCACTGATAGAAAATATATTTATATATATTACTGACATAGTACTCTCCTTGATACAATTTCACAATTTTATTTTGGCAAAACTTCATGCAACTGGTTCCATGATAGGTGAGTACATAATTACAGAAAATTTCATGGTATAATATGAGTAAAATTAATTCTTACATAATTTTATGAATTGCACACAACAATCTAAAAAATATTTAAATGTACAAACAGCATCAAATTAGTCCACAAAAATTACATCAGTTGTATATCATGCAAGAATCATATAGTAAATTTTTCATGTTCAAATAATATGAGTAACATAATTCCAATTTCACGTATATAATCATGCAAAAATCAAATAATAACCAAATAGTATCAAAAGTTCTAGAAAAATTACAGACAATAGTGTAGCATGTAGGAATCATATGGTAAAATTTTTCATGCCCAAATAACCTCAAATGAGCACTTAAATAAATTGAGCAAAAAATAATTAAAATAAACTTATTTCCAAAAAAAATGAAAAAATATACATAAAAACCACTTCGGAGAATGGAGACCACCGATGTAATCAAATTCGCCTACCATCTTGGTGATGCATGATCCACACACACTAATCCTACATGTGGACAAGATGCAAAATGTGTCTAATATCTTCTTCTTCTTCCCTTGATCATGCAGACTTCAGGTCTTCTTAACCTGTCTTCGACCTAAAGAGAAATTCTCCAAATTCAACCATCCTCTTGCAAAATTTTTGCATGACTTTCTTTACCCACATCATTCTAAAGCAAACACCTATATCAATTTGAAAAATTAGGTGCTATTTTATGCAATTTTAACTAAGAAAAATACTGAACTCAAAAAGCTGTCGAATCAAAAAATTCACAATTCAATTTTTAGAAATTGATTAAGGGTTTTTCTTTGTCTAATCATTCTATTATAAAATCATGAATCAATTTAAACAAATCTCAAATAATTAGGCCAAATTTTGGAATATTAATATTCTAACAACTGAAAAACATGAATTTCTTATTCAAATTAATTTATATATTTTCCACATCACATACTCTTAAGATGAATCATAAATTAATTTGAAAAATATCCCTTTAAATTATTCAAATTTAAGAAATCAAATTTTTAAAAAAAAAACTAAACTAATTTAATTTGTGATTACATCTGAAATTTACAAATTATGTAATTAATTCATGCAACTTGGTAATATAGAAAAGGTAGAAAATTTTCATATAAAAAATCCATAGTGTTTCTCATCAATAATTAGGGATAATCCACAATTCAATCACATAAAATTTCATAACAAAATTCACTTAAATTTGAACATTGCAACAAGAAAGAAAAATTGGTGTTGATACCAATTGTTAAAATTAGTAGAAAATATTAGTTAATAACTAGATCCATACATCATATTAACAAGCATTTAAATTTGTACAAAATAATAAATTCACAAATAATATATGTACCTGATATTTCAATATAAATCTATCCGTGCGAGTCTTCCATATCAAGTATGCTTTTCACGTGCCCTACTAGGCCAACTGACCTATCATCATTAAGCTATTGGAATTTTACTATGTGGACTATCATAGTTTAATTAAATCATATGTTATTAGATTAAACGAATATCACAGCAACTAATTATTATGGGTCAATTAATTATATGATCAAATTATTGGACTTATGATGACACCAAAGTCATTGATGGATTTTAATAGTGTGAGCCTTGTCACTATGATGGGTCAATTGGCTCAGTAAGGTTACAATAAGGCAAGTCCCTTCTTATACCCCTAATAAAACTGTAGTTGCCTCATTGAGACTTTACATATAGTTTTCTCTCCCTTTCATTGCTAGGTTTATAAGAAGCGAACCTACTAAAACAGTGCTTTGCTATCATGGATTCTCACATAATGTCAAGTATGATCACATCATTATTTATCTAAATTTATATGTACAAATTTAATGCATCATAATATAATTCAATAGATATGATAAATTGATTATTCTAATTCATTCAGCTTTTTCAACAATTGGTTTTAGAGCCAAATTTTTCCTTTCATGTTATAATGCTTAAATTTGTATAGATTTATTTTTTAGGACTTTATGTTGTCCATAATTTGTGAAGTAAAAATTATTATAGACCAAAGAATGTGAGATTTATTTATATTTTGGCTTAATGTATTTCTAAATAGGTTATAAATTTTTTTGTAAACCTTCTTGAGATGAAATCATGAATTGATGTGACTTAATTTTTTTTGGAAAATTCAATTCATAAATTGGTGATATTTGAAGGAAATTTTTCCAACTTAATTTGTGATTGCATCTCTAAAGTCTATAATGTGTAAAAAGTACACCACAATTTGAATAAATATTGTTAGAAAGCTTATCAATTTTAAAATTTATCATATCCATTCAAGGAGAGGTTTTTTTTTCTTTAAATTCAATTCAATTACATGGTATTTATTCAAATTGATTGAGTCTTAATTGATAGAATGATAAAGTAAACAAAAGCCCTCAATTAATTTTGGAAAACCCCAAAGTGTTACGGTATCAATTTTCAAATTCTTGAAAGAAATTTTTTTGCCAACTAGAATTAGTTTTGGTTTTTCTAATGCCACAAATAAGTGCCAATTTTCTAAAATTAATGGAAACCTTTGATGGAGAATGATGTGGGCAAAAAAACTCATGCAATAATTTTGTAAAAACAAGATAGGATATGAAGTAATTAAGTTCAGTCTAGAAACCTATTGCAGAGAGAGATCGAGTGACGAAAAAGAACAAGGTCTGCCAGCACCTTGCCCATGCACACCCTTAAGGCATAGGCACCATGCACCACTCAGACAATGTTGAAAGGTGATTCTAATCACATTGCTAGCCTTCATTCTTTAAGACAGTTTTAATACATATTTTTCAGATTTTTTTAGAAATAAAATTATTTTAATTATTTTTATCTAATTTATTTGATTAATAATTTGATATTATTTTGGTCTAAAAATTTTGTCAAGTGATTTCTATATATTTTCCTACTTTCTAGAATTTTTGTAGAATTTTTGGCTACTATCCTATTATTATTTAAATTTTATATGTTACTATGTATAGAATTAAAGTTATGCAAAAATCATATTACTCATGTTATTTGAGCATGAAAATTTATTATATAATTCTTACATATTATACTACTTTGTGTAATTTTTTGTGAACAGATTTGATGCCATTTACACATTTAAATATTTTCTAGATTACTATGTACAAATTTGTAGAATTATGCAAGAATCAATTTTACTCACTTTATGCATGAAATTTTGTATAATTGTGTACTCACCTGTCGTGGGATCAGTTACATAAAATTTTACTAAAATTTAATTTTGGAATTGTATCTAGGAGAATGCTATGTTAGTAATATATATGCCCTATTGGTATAATATTATTAACATAGTTTGTTGGTGATAATGTGAGTGTCAGGATTGCTTATTATGCTCTTAAAATTTTAAATATCCTATCAATGTTAGGTTTTAGGAATGTAGCATTTAATCTTTGTGTTATATTATAAAGTTTTAAATACCCTATCAATGTTGGGTTTCATAATGTGATACTATTTGAAATTACATAGTTATTGAGAAAATAATATAGCATGACTATGTTAAATATGCAATTTTGAAAATTTATCATAAATTTTATAAATTATTATTTCATCAATCTTTTGTTATTTATGCAATTGATTATCGTGAAGATGGTAAATGAGGTTAATTATGAAGACTAGGCTAAGTAGAAGTTATCTGAGCTAAATTGCTAATATCATATTTGGTAATCACCAAATTATGTATTTGGCATGGAGAGAGGGAGAGTCAAAGATATACAATGATTCTACTACTACACAAGGACTCTTCATGAAAAATGGACACACTCTAATAGAGTGTACTTGATGGTTGTGATGTATAGTAAGGATAAGACCATCATGAAAGGCATTGTTGACTCTTCAAATGTCAAAGTATTTATGGACTCTGTAGCTGATAGATTTGTAAAGTTTGATAAGGCTAAAAAGGATATTACCTCCTGTTGTTGGATAAAATTATTTAGGATGGTGTTAGCGGAATTTATGAGCATACCATGGAACTAGTATACTATTATAATCACTATTGGGCATGAAAATGGATGTAAAAAATAGTCCTTGATTTAGCATATTTTAGATTTTCTTCTGGTTAAAATTGATGTTCTTAAGACATCATATCACACCCAATAGGGTGAGTAAACTTTTAGTAAAATGATCTCTATAATTTGTCAAATGGAAGATGACATAAAGAATTGAAAGATCTCTATGCTCACTTTATTTCACACAAATTAAGTGCTGAGCATGGAAATAGATCACACCCAAAAGAACCTAATTTTAGTAAGCAAGAAAACTGATTTGACTGTGTATTACAATAAATCAAGATATTTTATTTGTTTTAGTGAGACATTTTATCAAACACTTTGTGGTTAGATAGAGGTGCAATCATTTACATTATAAATTTATTCTAAGCATTAAGAAACCAGAGGAAGCCAAGTGATAAAAGTTGATAGTTGAATTAGAAATAGTGGAAAAGTGCAAGATGAATAAGTAAAAGTAGTTATCATTTGGAAATTAAAGAGTTAATTAGTTAAACAATGTGGTTAGATACAAAATGGTTACATTTAATGAGGGTTCTTCAATATTGTGGAATAGGTGTCTAGGTGATATCTTTATAAAATGATGGAGTGATTGATAAAAGAAGAAATTCCTCATGACCTAGACTTATCCTTTTTTATATGTGTATTGATTACATCAAGCGAGATACTTTTTGCTAAAGTTAGAGGACCAAAAGGTTGAATGTACTAAAATTGATTCATAATAATGTAAGTAGACTGATCACATCGAGCATTGCAGGTGGATACTAATATTTCATCTTCATCAATGATTAATCAATTTTTGTTAGGTAATATCCATTGAAAAGTTGAAATCTTTAAATTATTTTGAGGCATTTAAAGTTGAGATTGAACTTAAAAATGATAAGAAAAGCAAGTATGTCAATTTTACTAAAGGTGGTAAGTGTTATGGAGATATAATAAACTAATGTACATTCTTATTTCTTACTAAGATATCTCTAAGATTATGAATTTTTTAGGTTAACAACCTTATGCATGGAATTCCCAAACAAGCTTGGATCATAAGAAGGTTGAATTACACACTCATGACATGACTAGATGCATGTTGGTGCATTAAATTTTACTAGACTTTGTATACACTCATGTTTTAAGACTGCAGTGTATATTCTAAATCAAATCCCCAGTAAGTTTGTATTTAAAACTCCATATGATTTGTTGTATGGGAAAAGCCTAATCTTAGGCATTTCTATGTCTAGGGTTGCAAGGCTAAATGGAAGCCATATGATCCATTTATTAAATAACTTGATTCGAAGAATATTGATAGTCTCTTTGTTGGATGTTGCAATGATTATAAAAGTAATGGATTTTATTGTCTGATCTACACTATCAAAGTTATTGAAGGACTTTATTTTATTTATTGGTTGGATAGTGGGAGTGAAAAGCCATGTAAGATCTCTCTTAGAGAGGTACAAGTTGCTATTTCACTAGAACCATCACTGGTTGAAACAAACTGAATTGATATAGTACAACATATGGTCAAATCGATGGTGGAAGTTATAGAGTTTAATGCTCCTTTGGTAGTAGAAAAGAACCAAGTCTTGTAAATGAAATACCATTCAGGAAATTTTGATGACTTGCAGACTAGGAATTACTAATGACTATGTGGTATATCTATAAGAGCACAAATTTGATGTCAGTAATGGAATTAATCTCACTTGTTTTCAAGAAGCCATTTCAAGTACTAATTCTTTAGAATGGATGGAGGCTATAAATTTTGGATTGCTTTGATGATCCATAACAATGTGTGAGATCATATAGAATTACCTATCGATTGTAGGTCCATTGGATGCAAAAGGGACTTTAAGACCAAAGGATATTTATAGGGAAATTAAAAGTTGTAAGGCCATATTGGTGGCAAAGGACCACATTTAGAAAGAAAAAAAAAAAGGGCTTTGATTGTAGAATATTTTCTTATCTATTTTAATTGAAGACTCATTTTGAGTTGTTATGGCACAGGTAGCTTTTTTTGATCTAGAGCTTAACCAAATGCATGCTAGCCTTCTTGAATAGTATTTAACTAGAAATAATTTATGTGAACTAACAAAATGATTTTCAAGAGAAGGGTAAAGAACACTTAGTATGTAAATTTAAAAGATTCATATATATTATTTAAATAAAATGCCTAGACAATCATATCTCAAGGTTATTGAGATTATTGTTGCTCTTAAGTTCAAAGAGAATGATACAGACTATGTGTTTGTTTTAAGTTGGATACGGGGCATATTTGTGATTCTAGTCTTATGCAGATAATATTTCTCCTTGAAAACAATGTTATAAGCTCTATGATTGAGCTAAAACATATATTATCTATATATTTTAGATACGAAAGGTCTTAATGACGCCTCTTTCACATGAGGCATAAGGATCCATCATGACAAATCTCAGGGTCTTCTTGGTTTGTCTCAAAGATTATAGGTTAAAAAGGTACTCAAAAGGTTCAATGTGTTTAATGTGCTTTCCAAGTATCGCACCCTTTCAAAAAGGCAAATTCTTTCTAAAGCCTAATGCCCTTAAAATAATGTAAAGATTAAAGTACGTCTTGTATGCTTCCATTGTTAGTAGCCTGCTATATGCTCAAGTATGTAAGCATCTTGATATCACTATTGGTTTAGTGTGCTTGGAAAATACTTAAGTAACCTTGGTCAGAAATATTGGACTACTACGATGAAAGTTATGAAATACCTATAAGGTACAAATAATCTTTGTGCTAACCTATTACTGATCTAATTATCTGATTGTTGTAGGCTACTTTGACTCTGATTTTGTCAGTTATCCAAATGATAGGATGTTGATATCCGGAAACAGTTTTATGATGATAAGAGGAGCTGGACCATGGAAACTATTAAGCAGTCAATTATAATAATATTTACTATTGTATCGCATGTTGTGAAGCCACTGGTAAGGCAATTTGGTTAAGGAAGATAATATTTAGATTCAAAGTCATAAATAGTAGACCAAGGACCTTAACCATATGTTGTAATAATGCTGCCATAGTGAACTTCTCTCAAAATAATAATGAAAGTATTGTTTATATAAGTATTTTGATATTAAATATTAATTTGTTAAAAAGAGAAGATACACAAATATTATACATGTTGCCACAAGTCGTATGCTTGCGAATCCACTAACCAAAGACTTAGGTGAAAAAATTGTTCATGAACACGTGACTAAAATGAGTTTGGCTAAGCCGTTCAGTGTTCAAGATTAGTGGGAGTTTCATGGTTCTAATTGAAACATTGTTATCTCAAGATTAGTAAAATGTTAATGATTTTGCCATATATTGCACATATATATATACATATATAACATTGTTGATTGTGCACATTTTTTCTATGGTATATCAATGGAGATATTTAGACCCTATCTTATTATTATGTTGAGATCTATTCTCATTTTGGGCATCTTGGATGGAAGCATGGACCATTTTGTAAAGTTGTACATATGATCACATTTTGATGTGTATGTCTAGTTTCTCACACATTCCATGTTATGTTTCAGTTGTTGGAACATAAGTATTCAAGACATGTATGACATTAGCATCCCTATCAGATATGATGATCTACATTATTGGGTACTTATGCTTGACTTATGATTTTAATGGTGTCATTGTTATTGTTGTTATTGTTATTATTGTTGTTGACATTCATTATTGTGGTCATATATTGTAATCCAAGTTCTCATTTATTAAACTATGTTGTCTAAGTATAAGATTGGTGGAATTTTACTATGTCGACAACCATAGTTTAATTAAGTCATATGTTAATGGATTGAATGAATGTCACAATAATTAATTGTTATGGGGTCAATTAATTATGTGATCAAATTAATTGGACCTATAATGATACCTAAGTCATTGATGGACTTTAGTGGTATGAGCTTTATCACTGGGCCATTGATGATGGGTCAGTTGGTCCAATAAGGTTTAACAAGGTAAGTCTTTACTTATACTCTATTATAGTTGTAGTTGTCAAATTGAGACTTTAGATATAGTTTTCTTTTCATTTCTCTACTAGAGTTATAAGGAATGAATCTGCCAAAGGAGTACTTTCCGATCATGAATTCTCACGTAATGTCAAATACAATCACATCATTGTCAATTAAATTTATATATATATATCTAATACATCATAACATGATTCAATAGATCTGATAAATTGGCTATTCTAATTTATTCAATTTTTCTCAATATGACCCAGTTGCAACATTGACACAACCAAAGTTTACTATTGGTCTAAGTGCTAATTTAGGACTAATAGCCTGATCACATATTAATAGGCTCTTCTTACTTAATTGTTTTGATATTCAAATAATTCAATTTAATATATAAATAAACTATGGTAATCCAATTTTGAAAATTCCAACAAAAATTGCCCATATTTATTGTGTGGGGATGAGGATAAAATCACGGACCACACCTTATTGAATCCTTGTCATTTTCATTATTTTTCATAAGGTATCCGTTTTAATAAATTTGGTGGACATCATTGTAAATTAAGGGATGGAGCTGATTATATATTATTCTTTTATTCTTATTATTGTATAACTTTTTACACATAATCTAAATTATTATAGCTAATGAAAGAGTAAACTCAAAAAGATTTTGTATATTCAAATAAGATTTTGTGAGCGAGTTTGTGAAAAAAAATGTTAAGGAAACTATTTGAATTCAGAAGACTTTGAGAAACGTGTGTTGTCTTTCCACTTTTTACCGTATCTTACTCTTTCTTAGCAAATATTATTAGTGTCAATATATTAAAATACTAGTATAAAATCAATTTTATATAGCTTACTATATAACATCGCAAATTAAAATACTACGCTACAAAAAAACCAAAAATATATTATATTTACTAACTATAATAATTTTTCTTTCACAGTATGATTTTTATTAATCCAGCTATTGAATTAAATATAATCATAATATTGATCTTATATGCCAAATTTAAAAAAAAATAATAGCAATAAAGATATAAGAAAATATTATTTTTTATTCACAAAATTAATCTTTTTCTTATATTTAAAAATATATTTTACATTAATTTTATTGTATATTGATAGAGTGACAAATAATTCTGAAATGAGTTCTATATATGTGAAAGGAGTGCTATTGATGTTGGCCCGACATAGCTCCTCCTTAAATATATAAAGTTATAAACCAAATTTTTAATGTGATTAGTTTGTGAGAAAGGAAACACAAATTATGGTTAGAACAATAACCGATTAATTATATTACCTTATTGGAGATTTAGGAGGGTTTTAGCCTCCTCAAAATTTTTAAATTACAATTTTGTCTCTTTCTCTCTTCATCTAATGGAGCCTAGGAAATCTGTGACAGAGAAGGAGTCCAACCAACTTTTTTGGAGTACTAAGAAAATCAAGATTGGAGGAAGAAATTTTTCTAGTAGTCGAGTTTGTCCTATGAGTTATGCTAATGAACTATTGAAAGGGGATGCTCTGAAGGAAAGTTGTTTTAAATCATACAAAGATTCTCTTGTTGGTGGAGAAGACCTGAATGAGAATGATGCAGAAGATTTTGAAGTTGACATGAATGAAAAAAAATAGAATGAATGAGATGGAGGATGAAGATGATTTTAGCAAATTTGATATAGTTGAAGAGATGGATGGGGAACGACCTTACCCAACCTTCATCATTTCTTAGAACGAGGAAGAACATTTATGCAAACCATGGAGGAAAACTTTAATCATTAAGTTATTGAGAAGACAGATTGGTTTCAAAGCTTTGGAGATGAAATTACATCAACTTTAGGCTAAGGATGGTATTCTAGATATTATTGATCTGACATATGATTACTACATGGTAAAATTCACTGATTTTTTCAGATTGTGATTATGCTCTTATTGGAGGACCTTGGCTTCTATATGACCATTATTTGACTACTCATCCATGG
The DNA here is from genome assembly GCA_026873985.1 of Saraca asoca. NCBI lineage: Eukaryota > Viridiplantae > Streptophyta > Magnoliopsida > Fabales > Fabaceae > Saraca > Saraca asoca. Next base: position 11,845 of record JANHAO010009411.1, read on the forward strand.
GATACTGATTTTAATCTAGAAGTTTCTAAGATTAAAAAGATTGTAGTTTGGATTCAGTTCCTAGGTTTACTAATAAGTCTAGATGATCAAAAGTTTTTAACTTATGTCAAAAATAAGGTGGGTAGTACTCTAAAGGTGGATGCTACCACAATTGAGTAAGCTTGAGGTAAATATGCAAGGACTTGTGTAAAAGTTGATCATTCAAAAGAATTACTCTATGAATATACCATCAAAGGCAAAACTTATTTTATTGAGTATGAGAGCATGCATATGATTTGTTTCTAGTGTGCAAAGTATGGGCATTATGAGGAAGGTGGTCCTAAAAAGCTTGTTGAAAGATTAATTATGGATGAGGAGGGGGATTTTCATGGTGGTAGTAAAGAAGTCCACAGTGGAGACAAGGATGTTAAAACCATCAGAAGTGGTGACCAATTACATTATGGTAATTGGATGATTGCGTAAAAAAAGTGATGGCCCTTACAAAATCAAGCAATCGGATGGCATGAAATTAAGGATGCTAAAAGATGGTATTAAAAATGGTAATAATTATTCATGATCTAAAATTTTGAATTTCAAACAAAATTTGGAAGATAATCCTATTAATGAAAGAGCTAATTCTATTCATAATTTTTCTCGTAATGGAAATAATACTGGAATATTATTGGGTTATAACAGCTTCTAGGGGAATGATACTAATTTTGATGGGCTAACAAATGTCAATATGAAGCAATCTAGAGCTTTAAATAAAGGCCCAAATAGTGCCTGGTCTATATGAATGAATCAAGGAGAGTCGGGCCAACTTAAAGCCTACCATGCACCTATAATAAACCAACATATCACAGCCTATATTCTTAACCACAATTGGGTCTAGTGTGTTGATGCAAGACGAACTGTCATTAAGGCATTTTGTTGGTGTTAATGTTAAGAGAAGGAATTTTCAATCCTTCTCCCAAGTGTTGCATGTTTCTACTATTGCTTTCTCTCCTAGTCATGTTCATTTTTCTCAACATATCCCCTTGCCTAGTCAGCATTTGGCAGCTACTAAGTGCTTGGACCCGAAACCTCCTAGCAGCATGGTCTCAATGGAAGATCAAGGAGAGGGGCGTAATGTGTAAATTTATGAAAGAGTTATGGTGACAAAAGCTATTTCCAAGGATATAGCTATGGAAATTAATGAAGCTCAATAAGGTTTGGTTCTTTCTTCGCAAAGTTGTTATGATGTTAAAAAATATAGTTATTTGGAATTGTAGAGGTGCAGGACATAAGGAGTTTGTTTCCCAAATCTCAACTATTTTGGGAATATCTTTCTTGAAATTTTGGTTTTGATTAAGACAAGAATTAATTCTGGTTGGGGAGTTTCTATTTTTTAGAGTTTGGGTTTTGACAAATGGGAGTGGTTTTTCTAGTGGTATTTGGCTTGCTTGGTAAAGTCTGAAAGTTTCTCTAGAAATTGTTTCAATAACTTTTCAATTCATTCACATTAAAATTCACCCTATTAACAGTAGTTTATGCTAATCCTATGAGTGATATGAAATCTATTTTATGGCAAGACTTATATGAGTTAAGTTGCCATAGTTCTAGAGGTTAGCTTATTACAGGTGACTTTAATGACATAAAGGATCCTAGTGAAAGAAAAAGTAGTGCTCCATTTAATTAGCATCATTTTCATACTTTTAATGAATGAATTAACAACTGTAATTTGCTTAAGTTTGAAACTCAAGGTGGCAAATTTACTTGGAAGGGCCTATTGAATCCAGGTTATAGTTATCTTTTAGAAAAATTGGATCGTTTTATGTGTAGTTTGGATTAGAGAATTTGCTTTCCTAAAGCTTATGTTAAAATCTTGGCTCGTGTTTTCTCAAACCACCATCCAATTATGATTAATGTGGGTGGGCAACCTATTTTCAAGGATAATTGCCCTTTTTGATTTGAAATGGCTTGGTTAACCTGTGACTCTTTCAATGATTTCCTTATTTCTAAGAGGCATGGAGATAAAAATGTAATTTAGTGTCTCAAAGATCTTAATCTAACTTTTTTAAACTAGAATAAAAATATGTATAGGCATATTAGGAAAATGAAAAAAGAGCTTCTTGCTTGTATTGTTGACATTCAACACACTCAGGAGTGGAAAAATAATCTTTTTCTTCATCGACTAGAAAATCAACTTCAAATTGACCTGTCCAAAACTCTTTTACAGGAGGAGATGTTGTTGCATCAGAAATCCCAAGCTCTATGCATTGATCAAGGAGATAGAAATGCTGATTATTATCATGCTAAAATAGTAACTAGAAAAAGCCAAAATTGAGTCAACATGTTAAGAAATTCTAATGGTAAATGGGTGGATAAAAAAGAAGAGTTTGTTTTTCCTGTAAGAGCTTTCTTTAAAAATCTATTTTGTTCAAAGGATGATCTAAGATGTTCTGTTGCAATAAAAATGGGGTTCCCTATTCTTAGTTCTACTCAAAATGATAAATTATCTTTTTCAGTTATGAATGCTAATATTTATACAGCTTTTTTTTTTTTTATGGGTGGCACCAAAGCTACAAGAAATGACAATTATCTTGCTACTTTCTATTAAAAGAATTAAGGAATAGTGGATGGCAAAGTTTGCAATTTTATGAAGGACATCTTTAATGGCTGTGATATCCAGGATATCAATAAGACTCTGATTTGTCTTATTCCCAAGGTCTAAATTTGTTAATCAATTCTGTCTTATTTCTCTGTGCAATGTTTTATATAAGCATGTGACTAAAGTCATTGTCAACAAACTTAAGCTCTTATTACCTGATCTAATTTCACCTTTTCAAGATAGTTTTGTTCTGAGAAGATGCATTCAAGATAACATTATAATTGTTCAGGAGATGATTCATTCGATATAGAAAATAAGAAGTAGAAGAGTTTTGTTTGCTATCAAGGTTGATTTGGAGAAAGCTTATGATCATCTAACTTAGAATTTTATTTCGAAAGTTCTCCAAGAAATTCATTTGTCTAATTCCATTCTTCAAATCATTATAAAATGCATTTCTTCTACTTCCCTCAATGTTCTTTGGAATGGAAATTGAACTAAAGAGTTTTTGCCTTGTAAAAGAGTGAGACAAGGTGACCCTTTGTCCTCTTACATATTTGTTCTCTATGTGGACAAATTATCTCATTTGATTTGTAATGCTATCGAAAATAAAAAATAGGTCTCTATAAGAGCTAGTTGTTCTAGTCCTATCATTTCTCATCTTATATTTGCATATGATCTTCTTTTATTTGGAGAAGCTTCTAAAAGTCAAATTGAGATGGTTATTCAATGTTTGCATTATATAGCTTCATGTCAAAAAGTGAATCAAGAAAAAACCAATATCTTTTTCTCCATAAATGTGAAAGCTAATTTGCGTGATAAAATAGTCTATCATTATGGTTTATCTCCTACAATGTATCTTGGTATGTATTTGGGGATTCCTTTAACTAATAAACGAGTTACTAAAAACACTTTTAGTCATATTGTGAAGAAGGCTCAAAATAAGTTAGCTAGCTAGAAATCTAAATGTCTCTCAATGATTGGTTAAGTGGTTTTGGCTAATTTTATTGTTGGTGCTCTTCCTATGTATGCCATGCAAGTTTCATCAATTTTCATTGCTACTTCATATAATATTAAGTGTTATCAATGCTCCTTTATTTGGGGCCACGATTTTAATGACAAGAGAATCCATATGATTTCTTGGGATAAAATGTGTCAACTAAAACTTTCTGGAGGTTTAGGTATTAAAGACTTGCATGACATGAATGTTGCTTGTTTAATGACACTTGTTCGGAAGCTTTGTGATGGGGCCTCTGATCTTTGGGCTTAAGTCTTGAAAAATAAGTATGCAAAAGTGGAGGATTGGACTAAAAATATCGAAGTAAGAAACTCTAACTTCATTCTCTGGAAAAGTTTATGTCATATCTAGCATTATATCAAGAGTGGTCTATTTTGGAGTATTGGTGATGCAAAATCTATGAATTTCTAAAATAATGCTTGGTTTGAAGATTTATGTCTAAAGGATCTTTTGACCATTTTCCCTTCTTTTTTTATGCATGATTAAATAGTGTCTTATTTTATGAATGATGATGGTTACTAGAATTTGGATCTCATTAATCAATTCCTTCCTAATGATACTGCTATCAAAATTCCATGTTATTTTTCCTCCTTCATCTCAAGCTAGTTTTGATATTTTGTAATGGAAAACAAATAAGAGTAGGTTTTTTTCTATTAAAGATGCATACAACTTGGTCAAAGAAAATAAATGTGTTGTTTAAGATGTAATTTGGAAACATATTTGGAGTTGGCAAGGTCCTGAATGTATTAAGTTTTTCACTTGACATGTATGTAACAATGGTTTGCTTACTAATAGTGAAAAGAGTGAGCACAGAATTCATAATCCTTCTTGTTCTCATTGTAATCACTTTCAAGAAGATGTGTTGCATGTTCTTCAAGATTGCCCAAGAGCTAAAAATGTATAGTTTTTGCTTGTTGGGGCTAATAATCATGCCTGCTTTTTAACTTGGACTTTTGTGATTTGATTTATACCAATCTTACTATTTATTTGGGCTCATCTAATTTTGTTAAATGGTCTTTTATATAGGATGTAACAATTTGGTATATTTGGGATTGGAGAAATAAGAGTATTTTTTTAGCCTTCCTTTATCTTACCTCAACATCCAAAGCACATTTTCACGAATTATGTTCAGGAATTTTGTCATTTTGTTGCTTTTATAAAGAATTTGAATTCTTCTTTGAGTCTCAGTTTTGTTAATATTGGCTAAATTCTGTCTATGTAAAATTAAGTGAAAGTTAATTTTGATAGTGTTACTAGGTCCAATATTTTCATTTCTAGTTGTGGCAGGCTTGTTTGAAATGCTAGTAGAGCTTGGCTGGGTGGTTTTGCTAAGAATTTGGGAAGCAGTAATTATTTTATTGCTGAACTTTGGGGTGCTCTAAAAACTCTCAATTTAGTTTAGAATATCAGCTATAAAATGATTATCTTGGAATCAGACTTCAAAGCTTTAATAGAAGCGCTTCTTCATGATAATGTTTCCAATATGAAGTTTCACTTATTACTTGACTAACGTCGAAAATGCTTTCTTGGAATTAGCATATCAAGGTCACTCATACCTATAGGGAAGGAAATTAGTGTGCTGATTAACTCGCTTCATTTAAGCTTTCTCAAGATTTGGGTTTGACTTTTTTTTATGCTCCTCCTACTAGGATCAATTTTTTGTTGTTAGTCAATGTGATCGGGGTTTCTACTCCTCTTGTAATTCATTTGTAATTTGTTTCTTTTTCTAGACTTTTGCCTGTTGCAATTACCAAAAAAAATAAAATAAATAACCAATAAATTGATAGAGAAATGTTTGCTACATTCTCAAAATTGGGAGTGTTTTGAACATGTCTTCTAATAAATAGTGGGATTTATAGAAATGTGAGCACCCCATAGTTTGTAAGGAATAGTGAATCTGAAGTGTCTCCATGCAAGAGTAAAACTAAAAATTTTTCATGGGGGCCAACATTTACACATATATATAGTGTTATTAGAAAATATTATTAAATATATAAAAAATAAAAATAATTATTTATAATATTTTTAATTCTATTTTAAATTTTCATATACAAACATAATAAATATTTTTTAATTAAATAATTATTATTTTTCTAGTCAAATTAGTTTAAGTGATTGAATGGATAAAAGTAAAAGTAGAAATCATATGTTCAAATGTATCAATGACTTTTTTTATGCCATAAAAATAACTATTGTGATAATTTTATACTAAAAGATCGTGTAAATATAAAATGTAAAAGAGATAAATTATTTAAACATGATGAAATTTTTAGTTAAAATTTAGAGTACATTTGCATAAAATTGGAAAGTACAAGGGTATATAATTCAAGAAAATGAAAACAAACGATATTTAAAATCCACATACATAACATAATTAATCTATGAAGAAGATAATTTTTATATATACATAAGTCAATATATATATATATATAACAAGACTTTCAACTATAATTTTCATGTTGTTAGTAATATAATTTATTTAGACATTATTTTAAAATCATTTTTATTTCCATGTCTCTAAAAAAGCGTATATCTCACAACTGAGATCTATACCAATCATATTTTAGGAAATGTCTAATGGAGAAGCACGTGAAGGGAATAGATACTGAAACAACAGTTAATAAATAAATTAATATTTTTGCAAAATTTTTGCTCTTTTATTTCACTCAATTTTATATTTGTTAACATGGGCAAATCCAAACAGAGATGGGTGTACTTGCAACCACTTATAATACTTAGAGCATCTTCAATAGTGCAACCCATTACAGTTACTTAACTCCTGTTTTTATGGGTTCCAACATGTCACAACACTACTTTTTAGTTGATATTACTTTAAGTAACTCTCCACTCCAATTATGTAACTCTAAAAAGTTCACTAATTAGGTCTCACAAGTTATCCCACATCTTTATATTTCATATATATTTATTTTTATTTCAACTTAAAATATTAACTTATTTGTATTTTAATT
>JANHAO010009412.1:0-18400 GCA_026873985.1 Saraca asoca
CCCATTATCCATCTCTTAATTTGATTGTTAACATTAGGAGATCCAAGGGCTTGACCCGGGCTGCCTTATGCTACAAAAAGAATAGGGTGATTCGGTTCATAAAAATTTCAATTTGGTTGGATTCGACATTCTCATTAGTCATACAAATCTACATCAATTTCTTCATTCTAGTACCCTCCCTTGTCTCAATAACTACTTGTCATACTAAACAATTTACTTTCGTCATGCCATATTCATCGTGTATTCCCTTTATCAATGCCATAAATAAATAATTTTTTATTTCCTCAACTTTTATTCTTTCAACACAACAACATCTTACACAAGGACACCTAATTGTTCATTACTATTTGTTGCATGTTGATCAATAGCAAATCTAATAAACGCCTCAACCACATTTGCATATTCTTCACTCAACCAATCAATAGACATCCACCTACAATCTATGACTATCCAAAATTGAATAAAATTAAAAAATATGGTAATATTGGACCTCTATTAATAAATTAAATCAATTATATTTTAAATTTTTATTTTAAAATTAGGTTAATTTGATTTTATTTGTGATGTAGAAACTAAAGCTACAATTACAAATTTACAATCCCAAATATATTAGAAAACAAGTTAGCTAGGTCTTATGCTAGAAATGTATTAGGACATTTCTATATTCTAACTATAATAAAATTAAAAAAGAAAAGTAGTTGTTGTCTAGAAATAAAGAGAGCATGACAGAGAAGATTGGTTCAAATCACCGAAAAAGGAAAAGTGAGAGTAAGCAAGGCTTTTGTGGATGGCGAGGAAGTAAAAGTTCCTTCAAATTGACAGAGATGGAGGGGGAGAAAGCTATGATATCAAAACTGGAAGAGAGGGAGACTGACAGTTAGATATACGAAAACTTCTATATAAATGGAAGACATTTGACGTTAACCATTTAGTTAGAATTGACGTCTTAATTTTCATTTATGTGTATATTCCTGCCATATCATATCATTTATTTTTGAATTATTTTCATCTATTTTGTTTTCTTAGATATTATATTATGATTTTCACAAATAAATTGCTTAAAGGCTAATTATTTTTCTGAAATAATTTTTTCCATTAAATAATGCTTAAATTCTTGAATTATTTTGTCCAATTTAATAGTATTAAATTCTTGAAATATTCTATAGTCTTAATTAAGAATAGAAAAAAATTAATGGTTAGAGAATAAATTTTGATCATAAATAAAATTAGATAAAATAATTCAAATTTGAACAAAACAGAGATCTCTAATATATTATTCTATAATATATAACTCAGTTGTCACTCAATTTGCTAAATATAATTAGCACCTTTAGAAAAGAAATTATTCATATATAATCATAGATTATTCATAACTCACTGCAATATATGTTTATAAAATTCAATTTTTTTAAACTTTAGACAATGGTCGTTTAGTTAAAAGGCCGACACAGTTTCTCTTAGCACATACATTTAAAAAAAAACAAAGAGATGCAATATTATTTCTAATTTAAAATGTACAAAGGCTTTAGATGTTGGTTATTATATTGAACCTGATGTGTAAATGATTAAGAACGTTAGTTTTCATTAAAAAATCAATGTTTTTTTTATCTTAAATCTTTTTTTCTTTTTTTTTTTTTTTTTATAAAAGGGAATACAACTTTACAAGTATCATTACGACATATATATCCAAAGCACTCCAAAACAAATATTCATATAATTCTTCTAGACATTAGTAATTATTTTGAAGCCAATGTGTAAATCATTAAGAATGTTAGTTTTTATTAAAAAAAAATCAATGTTGTTTCTCTTAACTCATTTTTTTTTTGAAAAAAAGAGATCTAGAACTTTACAACTTTTATAACGATAGATATTTCTAAAGTACTACAAAATAAATATTCATATAATTCAATTTAGACATCTTTTATTATATTGAAATTAATGTGTAAAAATGATGATGGTTTTGATTAAAAAACCAACATAATTTCACTTAACTAGTTTTTTTTTAAAAATACTAATTTATTATAATTTCACAACACAGGATTAAAATATAACAAGACAAACAATATAATATAACATTCCTATTGGTATTTATCATAATATGGTAGGAGAAACCCAACCCACTAGTCTTGAATTTGATTAATTCAGCTTAAGTGTAAGGATTGGTATCTCCAAAGTATAACAAAATAGATATACATATAGCAAATCACGTATCCATATATCACAAATCAACACTATAGTTTTTGTAACAGAAATTTCAACATGTCCGCATATCAAATATCCAAATCAAATTAAAATTATTATACCTCTTGTGGATCGTGGTGATCTTTCTTTATTTGAGTGATTATGTCAATAATATACTTCATTATAAAGTATCTACACTCCACATTTCCTTCTTGCCAAAAGCACTTCAACAAATTAAATACATGTACACAAATAACCATTTCAACTAAATATGAAATTACTTAGAATATTTTAAAAGGTATTGAATATGATCAAAAAACTTACTTTTAAGGTGATCTATTTTATGCTAGGCTTTTTTCTATTGCCACCTATGATATAATAAATTTTAATACATCTATTAAATCAAATTTATGCAAGAAACCCTTATTTAATAAAGGAAATTATTGATGTATGAATCTAGTCAACTAAAGTCCAAAGCCCCAAACTGCAAATTGAGAGTGTAGAATCACAAGATAGAGAGAGAGAGGAAGAACAAGATCACACCAGAAGTTTTTTAACGTGGTTTGGCCTACCTCAATGCCTACACCCATAGTTAGTTTATTATTTCTACATTTTTGGCTGAGCAATAGTATCTATTCATTCTTTGTTAGTTGTCTCCCTCATTTTTTGTACAATGATTCAACCTCCTTTTACAATGGCTGGGGTGTTACAATTTGGATGCAATGAATGGATTGATTACAATTCTATAATAGACAACATTTAATATGGAAATGGATTTCCATAATTAATTTTCAACTGTCATCCTTAATGACCTGATGGATGGGAAAGCATGCTTTAAGCTATGGATTAGCCTCATCCTCAATGACCTGAGGTTATTGCTTTGACCTTTGTTGACCAATGATTTGAGTTCGCATTTGGTGGCTCGATGCCTTACTCTAGTGACCTCAATCCTGGATAAACTGGGTCCTTATTAGCTAGATTTGTTTATTGGGCTTTTACTAGCCTATTTATTATACTTCCAAAATTACCCACAACATTAGCCCCTAACTCTCAGTGTAATCTACGAACTGGGAGCTATAGTTTGCTGGTAAAAGTTGGCAATTGCAATCTACCATGCCATTGTTTAGACTTCTATAATTTTGAGTTTTATTTTTTGAATTTTCATATGTACATTCACCCCATTGAAGGAGGTTTTTGGTGAACTTCTTTTTTTATAACTTTCTTGCCAAGCTAAAGGCTCAAATTAATGCCAAGTTGAATGCTTAGTAGATCACAGATGATAACTCAAAGGTTAACATGAATGCACCTCAGCTCACAAACCATGGCTTAATAAATATTAGCCAAGTTGAATGCCCGCTGTTGTTTAGACTTCTATAATTTTGAGTTTCATTTTTTGAATTTTCATATGTACATTCACCCCATTGAAGCAGGTTTTTGATGAACTTCTTCTTTTATAACTTTCTTGCCAAGTTGAATGCTCAAGTTAATGCCAAGTTGAATGCTTAATAGGTCACAAATGATAACTCAAAGGTTAACATGAATGTGCCTCAGCTCATAAACCATGGCTTAATAAATATTAGCTAAGTTGAATGCCTAGTAGGTTGTAAATGATAACACATAAGTTAACATGAATATGCCTTAACTACCAAACCATAGCTTAATAAATATTAGTCAAGTTGAATGCCCAGAAGGTCACAAACAATAACACATAGGTTAACATGAATGGACCTTAGCTAGCAAACCATGAGTTTGTAAATATTAGTCAAGATGAATGCCCACTAGGTCGCGCATGAGCTAGCAAACCATAACTTTGTAAATATTAGTTAGGTTGAATGCCCAGTAGGATGCACCTTTCCTAGCAAACCATGACTTTGTAAATATTAGTTAGGTTGAATGCCCAATAGGTCGCGTCTCAACTAGCAAACCATGACTTTGTAAATATTAATCAAGTTAAATGCCCAGTGGGTTGCATAAATGCGCCTTAGCTAGCAAACCATGGCTCTATTAACCCTGAGAATAGCTTACTTCCTGAATAACATTACAGGATTAGAAGGGGGAGCTTAAATTTGTTGAAAATATGGGTGCAGATGTTTAGCATTCCAAGCTCATGGAACTTTAATTCCATTCATATTTAAGTAATAGGCTCCATTTCCCAAGTCTTCCTTGATGATGTACGGACCCTCCCAGTTCAAACCTAGTGTTTCATCATTGGCCTTGTGAGCTCCAAGTAAAATAAGGCACAGTATAAGATTTCCAATTTTATAGTTTCGAACTCCGTTCTTCTTGTTGTGGTATCTTATGACCCATTGTTGAGAGGTGGCAGTCCTAAGTGTCTGTTAGGATGTTATAGCTATTATGGCAACTTTAACGTTGAGGTCACTCATTCCTAGCTTTTTTGTAGCTTGATCATCGGAGCCATCCTTTTGACTCTCCTTACTATTCCTGCCATTGCTTCTTTTTTTATTCTAGTTAGAGTTGCTCACTTCATCTTTCTGATTAGACTTCTTAGGGTTAAAGGTCTCTTCCCACTTGATCTCTTTAGTAGCTCGCTCAAAAAACTCACTCGAGTCCCTCATTGGAGACTTGTATATGCTCTCATACAGCTTTCCATCCTTGTGGAGTCCTGTTGAGATCGTTGTCAGGATACTCTCATATGAGGGATTGTCTATGTTACTGACCTTGTATCTGAACTTAGTGATGTAGTCTTTCAGTGATTCATTCATTTGCTGAAAGATCATTGTAAGGTGGTAAGATAGTGCGAGCTACCTTCTCAGTACCTTATACTGATTAATGAATCTCCTTTAGCACTCTTCCTAACTATTAATGCTATGAGTTAGAAGATTCTTGAGCCATGTTCAAGGAATGTTTCCAAGAGTGGCAAAGAAGACATGACACTTATCCAGAGGATTGGTTGTATAAAGATCCATCAGTATATTGAATGTATCTAGGTGGTTATATGGGTCATTATCCTTATTGAATGGGAAATGGCTTTCATAGTTTTTACAGACTGCATTTGATGATTTTGAATGAGAAATGATTAAATGCAAAATTTTGCTTTTTACAACATAGATTACAAGAAAGATTTTAGATGTATTCATAATCAATCTACCAAGTGATATAAAATAGGGCATACATGACCAAACAATCTACACCAAGAAGCACAGCAAAAAAAAAAAAAAAACCTAACCAAAATCATTTTTTATAATTAAAGAAATGATTTTGAATGGGAAATGATTAAATGCAAAATTTTGTTTTTTACAACATAGATTACGAGAAAGATTTTAGATGTATTCATAATCAATCTACCAAGTGATACAAAATAAGACATACATGACCAAACAATCTACACCAAAAAGCATAACAAAAGAAAAAAACTAACCAAAATCATTTTTTATAATCAAATTAAGAAACAATAGAGGAAAAAAAAAGCTAAACCCTAAAATACAACCATTAGTAAAGTACAAAGCAGAGAAAGAAAAAACACATTGATATAATGTTGTATGTGAAATTCGGTCCTGAATGGACCCTTGAGTAGCTTGCAAATGGTGAAGGAATCAGCCTAAGGAAATGATTAGGTCGCTATGACCTCAGGTCACTTCGCAAAGTGATCTTCGCAACTTGAGCTCGCGGACTACTAAACGAGCTTGACCTCAGCTCCGTTACTCATGAACGGGTAAGCGACCTGGCTGAGGAAGCATAACCTGTGACCTGAAGGCTTGATAGAAGACTAAGTCATGTCTTGCCCTAACAGACAAGTGGGGGCCCGTCTATAGGAGACGGCTTACAGCAGCCAAAAGTAGAAAATTTAGTCTGTATATTTTATCTTTTACATTAAATACTGATGTAATAGATTTATTGCATAAACCTCCTTTCCTCTATAAATATGAGAAAGGAGCTCCTTTATAAGAGGATGATGGATGATATACCAAAACTCTATTAAAACAAAGATAGAACATTGTAATATTATAGAAACACTGTATCAATAACATGCTACTGTGGACGTAGGGTCCAGTGACATCCAAATTTGGCCGAACCACGTTAAACCTTATGCCTCCTTTTCTGCTTTCCCTTCTTTTTCTTTGATTATTTTCTGTTCTACTACATTTGAACCAGTTAGAGGTCAGAGATCCCGAAGAATCCCCCATTGGCTAGAGTTTGGATCATTACCAAAATCTGACGTCAATGTTTTGGCACTGTCTGTGGGAATCTCACCTATTCTGGTTCATTTTCGCTGTAATGGCCAAGGGAAGAGTCACCAGAGCCTCGAATGAACAACCTCATCCTCCAGATGGCCATGTTTCGATAACAGACTCGTTAATTGCTCCTGTCATCAGAATAGTTACTAGCATTCCTTCCGTCAGTTTAGCACAATCAGTTCCCACCACTAATGGCACTGATGGGTCACAGTCCTGGCTTCAACGATAGGAGAAACTTGAATACATGATGGGAGAATTGGCTAAAACAATTGTGATGCTGGTGCAAGTACGAGCCCAGAATGTGCAACGGGGGGCTGAAGCCACCGTACCTGAGGTCAAACATTTCGGTGAGCCCAACTAGGAGCCGACTTCTCATTGCTATCCATATGGTCAGAACGGTGAACTAAACCACCAAGTCTTTAGGCAAAGACGGAGGGGGGGCTTGGATGTATTAGTAGAAGACCTCCTTCAGAGGGTCAGGCATGTAGAGAAGCATCCTCAGAGTTAGAATGACCAAGTTCGCTTTAGGGAGCAAACCCCTTTCTCTAGAGAGATTATGGAGGAACCCCTTCTGTGCAAGCTTAAAGTTCCAGTCATCCCATTGTATGATGGAGACAGTGACCCACAAAACCATTTGGACTTGTTCAACATCCATATGGATCTACAAACCTGTAACCCCTTGATTAGATGTCATGTTTTCCCTACTACCTTGGGTGAAATTCCTCGAATGTGGTTCAAGAGCCTCCCAGCTCGTAGCATAAGTGATTGGGAAGATCGTCAAGAAAGGTTTGTTGATCAATACCGAGCATGCAAAAGTAACTCATACCCTCATGCCACCTCACTATGATCTTCCAGGGCAAGCAGGAAGCGTTGAAAGATTACATTACTCACTTCAGGTGTGAGGTCAATAATGTTGAAAATCCCTCGAATGAGGCTGTTCTGGTTACTATCTTGATGGGACTCCATAAGGATGGAAAACTATTCAAGAGCCTGTACAAGTCCCTAGTTGGCAACCTGGGAGAGTTCTATGAGTGGACCACAAAACAAGTCAGGTGGGACAAGACTTTTAGCTCACAGAGAATCGAAACAAGTGGTTCAGCTCCAAACAGGAAAAGAAATAACCATGGGAATGGAAATGACAACCTTGAGTGCCAGCTCGCTAAAAAGAGCAAGGATGAACGACCCTTACCCCAAGCTTGCCACAACACTTATAGCATCTTATCAGACACTCAGGATAAAATCTTTGCAATGGAAAGGGACAAGAAAGACTTTAGAAAGCCTCCACCCTTGAAGACTCCCGACAAGTCCAGAATCAACCAGGGAAAATTCTGTGCATATCACAACGTGTTTGGGCATGTCACCTCAGAGTGTTGTGCACTGAGAGATTCTATCAAGGATCTCATCAAAAGAGGTCGTTTGCATGATTACATTGTGTAACCCTTTAAGTAATAGCACGGATCATCTCAATGGGACACCGAACAAGAGCAATCTCTTACTAAGAGGATGATCTTTTAAACTCTTGTACTTATTTGTAAATTGCATGAACATTTTGAATACAACTATTGATATTAAGTTTTCTTTAATAGGTGACTTGCCAGACTGGCACCCTATTATTTGGGCACAAGATCGCCCCAATCACAAGATCAATCAATCTTTTATTTGGGCATAAAATCACCCTGGCCACAAGATCGACCACCCTTTTATTTGGGCACAAGATCACCCCGACCATAAGATTGATCACCCTTTTATTTGGGCACAAGATTGCCTTGGCCACAAGATCGACCACCCTTTTATTTGGGCATAAGATCGCTCCAGTCACAAGATTGGCCACCCTTTTATTTGGGCACAAGATCGCTCCAGCCACAAGATTGGCCACCCTTTTATTTGAGCACAAGATCGATCACTTATTAACTTTGCAGCTCCCATGTGAACTCAATTAAGTCACAGCTTTCATGCACACTTGTCTATTTGGTCACAAGATCAGCCTGAGCACGAGATCGCTCACTTGTCAAATTTACAACTCTCATGCAAACTCAATTAAGTGGCAGCTTTCATGCGTACTTATCTATTTGGCCATAAGATCAGCTTGAGCATGAGATCACTCACTTGTCAAATTCACAGCTCTCATGCAAACTCAATTAAGACGTAGCTTTCATATGCACTTATCTATTTGGCCATAAGATCAGCCTGAGCACGAGGTTGCTCACTTGTTAAATTCGTAGCTTTCATGCGAACTCAATTAAGTCGTAGCTCTCATGCACACTTATCTATTTGGCCACAAGATCGACCCAAGCACGAGATCGCTCACTTATCAAATTCACAACTCTCATGCAAACTCAATTAAGTCGTAACTTTCATGCGCACTTATCTATTTGGCCATGAGATCAGCCCGAGCATGAGATCACTCACTTGTTAACTTCACGGCTCCCATGCAAACTTATTTTATTATTTAATGATTTTTGCACTAATATGTTTATCTATTTAGCCACAAGATCGGCCCAAACATGGTATCACTTCGGTTCACAGCTTACACTATCTTCTGACTACATGAAAGTCACATAGATGGTTCAAACTGAAGTGATTGCAAAAGAAAACAAAGATAGACAGAAATTGTAGAAAAGAAATTTATTCATTAAAAGACCTCGACGAGGCAGATCTACATCAGAAAGCTTTGTTCACAGACTAGACAAGATACAAAGAAAAAAATCTATGACTAAGAAGAAGGATCGACCACGAAGGGTTGTGTCTCGATTTATTGGGGACTGCACACCATAACTTTCTTCTTCCAGTGCATAATCAGAGGTAGCACTGCATCCCTTCACACTTGACCACCTACTCCTCCTGAACAAATCTAATTAGGAAGCCCCGGGAGCTTAGCCGGCTAAGCAAATCCCTCACGACGAAGCCAAGAGGACGCAGTCTGGGATCCATATGAGATCCTTCCATGTTATCGAGGGAGATGAGTTCTCCAAGTTACCCATGTAGTAAACCATACATGCCTCTAAGGAAGGACAGAATGTCGAAAATGGTGGTTTATCGAAAGACTCCATGGTTTGATTAATGCAGAATTCAAAAGGGATTGTCTCCTCCTTATATAGAACCAAGACCATCTTTACCAAAAGATCTAGAACCATTTCCCCAACCGTCACCATTTATGGCCTCAAAAAGGGCTAAGTTGACTCAGCAATAGCTGCTAGACACGTGCTATCAGAAGCGCAGCTTGGAATAGATGAAACGATAGTCTCGGGAAAAGACTTTGACTGATTTAAAATCGAAGAGTTTTCAACTCCCAACATGATAAAAGCGAATTGAGAGTTAGAGGGCTAATGTTGTATTTGAAATTCAGTCTTGGATAGACCCACGAATAGCTCAAAAATGGTGAAGGAACCAACCTGAGGAAATGATTAGGTCACTATGACCTCAGGTCGCTTCACGAAGTAATCTCTGTAGCTTGAGCTTGTGTGCTACTAAGTGAGCTCAACCTCAGCTCCATTAGTCATGAACATGTAAGCGATCTGGCTAAGGAAGCATAACCTATGACCTAAAGGCTTGACAGAAGACTAAGTCATGTCTTGCCCTAACAAACAAGTGGGGGCCTATTTATAGGAGATGGCTTGCAGCAGCCAAAAGTAGAAGATTTAGTCTGCATATTCTATCTAGTACATTAAATGCTGATGTAATAGATTTGTTGTATATATAATTACCATTGTAACCTCCTTTCATCTATAAATATGAGGAAGGAGCCCTCTGTAAGAGGATGACAGTTGATATACTGAAACTCTATTAAAATAGAGATAGAACATTGTAATATTATAGAAACACTGTATCAATAACACGCTACCATGGATGTAGGGTTCGGTGACATCTGAATTTGGCTGAACCACGTTAAATCTTGTGCCTCCTTTTCTGCTCTTCCCTTCTTCTTCTTTTATTACTTTTCTATTCTACAACATTTGAGCCAGTTGAGGTCAGAGATCCCAAAGAATCCCCCATTGGCCGGAGTTTGGATCATTACCAAAATCCAACATCAACATATAATTTAGTAAGGAAGAAATGAATATTGCATAAGAAGAATGAAGCTCTATACATAAATCAGAGATGGACTAGAAATGCAATGATTGAAGATAGTGAAGAAAAATACCAAAAAGTTTTTAGAATGATTTTGTAAATGTTTCAAACAAGAATGAGAGGAGTGTGAAGACCTGGGGTGTTGGTGAAGAAGCCTAGACTTTAGACATCAATTATTAATAAGCAACTCACATCTATTACCATGTATCTATCTAGTTTTTATAATAAATTGACATATAAACTTAAGACGCCCAATTTTTATGACAACTGATGTATTAATTTTCATTATATCTACTACAACACCATCGTCGCTTCATATTATTCCCACATTGAATTTGTTTTTTCATTTTGCTTATACATCGATTTTTATGATAATCAATTTATTAATTTTCATTGTATTTATGAGACAACCTAAGTTTATTTTTTTAATTAGTTTCTTCCATTTTTTTTTGAAAAATCAACATCGTTTCTATTAATCTTTTTTTTTTTTACAGAATTATTAAAAAAAGCATTAGGACAAGATAAAAGGAACCAGTAACATTGTTATTGATACTGCTAGGATTGTGTGTAACAAGACAAAATGTTGAAACTATTAGGATTGTTTGCAACAAGACAATATTGTTATATGTGTTTTTTTGTTGGAAGTAATGGCAACTTCAAATCAACAAGAATGTTTTCTAGTTGTAAGTAGTACAATAGCTTCAGCAATAATATTGTCTTGTTACAAGCAATGCTATAACATTTGCTTGCAACAATTAAGCAACAATATTATTGAATAAGCTATATGTCATGCCCCCATCCATAGAACTTGACCAGCATAGGAGGTCACCATTAGGAAACCCCCTATAAGCTTGACAATGCAACATCTTTACTAAATAACATAACATAGTGTTGACGTTAGATTTTGGTAATAGTCTAAACTCCGGCCAACAGGGGGATTCTTTAGGATCTGGCCTATAATCAGTTCAACTCTAGTAGGGCAGAAAAATAATCAAATAAGAAAAAGGGAAGAGCAGAGAAGGAAGCATAAGATTTAATATGGTTCGGCCAAATCCGGATTTTATCAGACCCTATATCCATGGTAGTGTGTTATTGATACAGTGTTTCTACAATATTATAATGTTCTATCTCTGTTTTGATAGAGTTTTGGTATGGAGTCCACTATCCTTTACAGAGGGGCTCCTTCCTCATATTTATAGAGGAAAGGAGGCTACAATGGTAATTACATATGCAGTAAATCTATTACATTAGCATTTAATGTACAAGATAAAATATACAGACTAAATCTTCTACTTTCGACTGCTGCAAGTCATCTTCTATAGGCGAGACCCCCTTTGTTTGTTAGGCGTAAGACATGACTTAGTCTTCTATCGAGCCTTTAGGTCATAGGTTATGCTTCATCAGCCAGGTCGCTTGCCCGTTCATGAGTAATGGAGCTAAGGTTGAGCTTGCTTAACAGCCCGCGAGCTCGAGCTATGGAGATCACTTCTTGAAGTGACTTGTGACCTGATCATTTCCTTGAGCTAGTTCCTTTGCCATTTTCGAGCTGCTCAAGGGTCCGTCTAGGATCGAATTTCACATACAACATTAGCCCCCTAACTCTCAATTCACTTTAAGTGGGCTGGGAGTTGAAGCTCTTTGATTTCAGATCAGTCAAAGTCTTTTCCAGAGACTGTTGATTCATTTGCGCTTCTAATAGCATGTGTCTAGCAGCTATTGTTGAGTCAACTTAGCCCTTTCTGAGGCCATAAATGGTGACGGTTGGGGGAATGGTTCTAGATCTTTTGGTAAAGATGGTCCCAGTTCTATATAAGGAGGAGATAATCCCTTTTGAGTTTTGCACTTAAGCAAATCATGGAGTCTTCCAACGAATCACCATTTTTGGCATTCTAGCCATCCTCAAAGGCATGTATGGCCTGTTGCATGGGTAACTCGAAGAACTCATCTCCCTCGATAGCATGGAAGGATCATCTATGGATCTAGACTACGTCCTCTTGGTTCTACCGTGAGGGATTTGGTTGGCCGACCAAGCTCTTGAGGCTTCCTGATTAGCTTCTTTTAGGAGGAGCAGGTCATTGAGGATGAAGGGATACAATGCTATCATTGATTGTGCACTGGAAGAAGAAAGTTATGGTGTGTGATCCCCAATAAATTGAGGCACGACCTTTCATGGTCGATCCTTCTTCTTAGTCATAGGTTTTTCCCTTTGTATTTTGCTTAGTCTGTCTTCAGAACTTTCTGATGTAAATCTGCCGCGTTGAGGTCTTTTAACGAATAAAATTTCTTTTCTACAATTTCTTTCTATTTTTGTTTTCTTTTGTGATTGCTTTGGTTTGAACCATCTACATGACCTGCGCGTAGTCAGAAGATAGTGTCAGTTGTGAACTAGAACGATACCATGCTTAGGCCGATCCTGTGGCCAAATAGATAAGTGCGCATAAGAGCTATGACTTAATTAAGTTCGCATGAGAGCTGTAAATTTGACAAGTGAGTGATCTCATACTTGGGCCGATCTTATGGCCAAATAGATAAGTGCACATGAGACCTGCGACTCAATTAAGTTCACATGACAGTTATGAATTTGACAAGTAAGCAATCTCATGCTTAGGCCGATCTCATGGCCAAATAGATAAGTGTACATAAGAGCTACAACTTAATTAAGTTCTCATGAGAGTTACAAATTTGACAAGTGAGCAATCTCATGGACAAATAAATAAGTGTGCATGAGAGCTATGACTTAATGAGTTCGCATGAGAGCTACAAATTTCATAAGTGAGCTATCTCGTGCTAGGGTCGATTTTGTGGCCAAATAGATAAGTGTGCATGAGAGCTATAACTTAATTGAGTTCGCATAAGAGCTACGAATTTGGCAAGTGAGCGATCTCGTGCTCGGGCTGATCTCATGGCTAAATAAAAGGGTAACCGATCTTGTGATCAAGGTGATCTTGTGCCCAAATAAAAGAGTGACTGATCTTGTGGTCGAGGCGATCTTGTGCCCAAATAAAAGGGTGATCGATCTTATGGTCGAGGTGATCTTGTGCCTAAATAAAAGTGTGATCGATCTTGTGGTTGGGGCGATCTTATGCCTAAATAAAAGGGTGCCAGTCAGACAAGTCACCTATTAGAAGAAAACTTAATATCAGTATTTGTATTCAAAATGTACATGCAATTTACAAATAAGTATAAGAGTTTAAAAAATCATCATGATAGTAGGAGATTGCCCTTGTTCGTTGTCCCATTGGGATGATCTCTGCTATTGCCTGGAGGGCTGCATAACATAATCATGCAAATGACCTCTTTTGATGAGATCCTCGATAGCATCTCTCAGGGCCCAACACTCTGAAGTGACGTGCTTGAATTTATTGTGATATGCATAGAATTTTCCCCGATTGAGTCTAGACTTGCCGGGAGTCCTCAAGGGTGGGGGCTTTCCAAAGTCCTCCTTGTCCTTTTCCATTGTGAAGATCTTGTCCTGAGTATCTGACAAGATGCTATAAGTGTTGTGGTGAGCTTGGGTTAAGGGTTATTCGTCCTTGCCCTTTTTAGCGAGCGGGCACTTGAGGTTGTCATTTCTATTCCCACGATTATTTCTTTTCCTATTCGGAGCTGAACCACTTGTTTTGATTCTCTGCGAGCCAAAAGTATTGTCCCACCTGACTTGTTTCGTGGCCCACTCATAGACCTCACTTAGGTTGCCAACTGGGGACTTGTACAGGCTCTTGAATAGCTTCCCATCCCTGCAGAGTCTTACCAAGACGGTAGCCAGAACAGCCTCATCCATGGGCTTCTCAACATTATTGACCTCGCACTTGAAGCGAGCAATGTAATCTTTCAAGACTTCCTGCTTTCCTTGGAAGATCATAGTGAGGTGGCATGGGGGCACGAGTTACTTCCACAGTGCTCAGTATTGATCAACAAACCTTTCTTGATAGTCTTCTCAACTGCTTATGCTGTGAGCTGGGAGGCTCCTGAACCATATTCGGGGAACTTCATCTAAGGTAGTGGGGAAGACATGACATATAATCAAGGGGTTATAGGTTTGTAGATCCGTCTGGATGTTGAACAAGTCCAGATGGTTATATGGGTTGCTGTCTCCATCATATAGCGGAATAGCTGGAACTTTAAGCTTGCACATATGGGGTTCCTCCATAATCTCTCTAGAGAAATGGGTTTGCTCCACAAAGTGACCTTGGTCATTCTAACTCTGAGGATGCTTCTACAGATGCCTGACCCTTTGAAGGAGGTCTTCCACTAAAACATCCAAGCCCCACAGTCTTTGGCTAAAGACTTGGTCGTTTGGTTCACCATTTCGGCCATGTGGATGGCAATGAGAAGTTTGCTCCTTGTTAGCCTCACCAGAACATTCAATCTTAGGTACGGTGACTTTAGTCCACCCTTACACATTCTAGGATCGTGCTTGCACCAGCATGGTGACTGTTTTAGCCAGTTCTCCTATCATGTGTTTAAGTTTCTCCTGGCATTAAAGCCAGGTCTGTGGTCTGTCAGCACCATTGGCGAAGAGGACTGATTGTGCTAAATTGACTGGAGGAATACCAGTAGCAGATCTGATGACAGGAGTAGTTGATAAGTCCATTGTCGACACATGGCCATCCAGAGGATGGAATTGCACATTCGAGGCCCTAGTGACTCTTCCCTCAGCCATTATAGCATAAATGAACCAGAATAAGTGAGATCCCCACAAACGGTGCCAAAATGTTGATGTTGGATTTTGGTAATGGTCCAAACTCTGGCCAATGGGGGGATTCTTCAAAATCTCTGGCCTATAACCGATTCAACTCTAGTAGGATAGAAAAATAATCAAAGAAGAAGAAGGGAAGAGCAGAGAAGAAAGCACAAGATTTAACGTGGTTCGGCCAGATCTGGATATTATTGGACCCTACGTCCATGGTAGTGTGTTATTGATATAGTATTTCTGCAATATTACAATGTTCTTTCTCTATTTTGACAGAGTTTTGGTATGGAATCCACTGTTCTTTATAGAGGGGCTCCTTCCTCATATTTATAGAGGAAAGGAGGTTACAATGGTAATTATATATGCAGTAAATCTATTACATTAGCATTTAATGTACAAGATAGAATATATAGACTAAATCTTCTACTTTCGGCTGCTACAAGTCATCTTCTACAGGCGGGGCCCCATTTGTCCATTAGGGCAAGACATGACTTAGTCTTTTGTCAAGCCTTCAAGTCGTAGATTATGCTTCATCAGCTAGGTCACTTACCCGTTCCTGAGTAATGGAGCTGAGGTTGAGCTCGAGCTGTGGAGATCATTTGTGAAGTGACCTGATCATTTCCTCAAGTTAGTTCCTTCACCATTTTCGAGTTGCTCAAGGGCCCATCCAAGATCGAATTTCACATACAACACATAGCAACCTCAATTTACATTGCTACTTGACCCAATATTCATGTACCAAATTTTAACAAAAATCTGGTAGAGTTTCCTCTATTTTTTGGATATATAGGCACAAGGCCTTTACAACAACAAACAAGGGCTACATGCCCACCACAACTTGTGCAACAATACAAAAATAACAGTGGCCTAGATAACAAATCTACATCCTACTAGGCACTCATTAATCAAAATACATGCATACACAATTCTATCAACTGCCAAGGTCTTCACCATTAATATACCTTTAAACTCTGCAGAAGGAGGTCTACCCGATCAATCAGTAGATTCTGCACAAGTGTAAGGTGGAGGAATAGTAGGTGTATCCTTAAACTCTAAAAAGAATTGAGAAAAAGGAGTGATTTCATAGAAACTCAGTGAGTAAATAATCTCATAGAAAGCTAAAACTTGGTTTATAAATTGATGTTCAAAATCCACAAGACAAATATGTATATGCCATGAAAATAAGCTTACCAGCTTAAACATCAAAATTTCACATTAAGTTTGAAAGCTTCATGCATTATGAAAGTTCAAGTAATTAAAAATAAGATATTCCATAAGGCATTCTAAAATATATCAATACTCAAGTAACAAAAATAATTAACTGGAATCTTAAAAAAAAATTCCCAGAGGTAGCCATAACATCATAACATCGCTCTAATCCATCCATCATGCCTATGAAATATTCTATTCATAAGTGCACTTGAGGTTACTAATGAATTTTCAATGGATCCATGAACTCATTAATAAGTCATTTTTATTCATCATATAATAAAATAAAATCATCAATTCCAACAATGCAAATCAAGATAAAATAAATCATTTCTTCATGACAAATCATTATCATATATTTAAGTATAATATACAATTAAACTTTCAAACAAGTTAACATAAAGAAAATCTCATTATTCATAAATCATAAAAATCTATATCATAAAATTATTTTATATTGTAAACGGGATTTATCAAAAGAGTAGAATTATCTACTCACCTCGAGGATGTCTAGATAACTTCAAATGAAATTGTTTTGGATTGCTACTTTCCCAAATTAGCTTATCAAACCCTAGTTAGTGAGTTCATGTAACCACACAATGGATTTTCTATTTCAAAGAATATTACAATTTCCCATATTTAAATTTTAATTAGGATAATTTCACAAAGATGAAAAATAATCTTGGAAAGAAGCAGTACTTACTACCCTAATTAGGGTTGGAGTGTGCTATCAAAAAAGTATAGCAAAAGTAGAATGAAGCCATTGACCATTGAAGAAAAATTGATGATGGAGCTATCACCATCAACAATGGCAATGGAGACCAGAAAAAAGCAAGATTGTAGTTTTATAGTACCAGCAGAACAGGGAAGGTTAGTTAAAGGAGGAAATATGGCTATTGTCACTAGCTGGGTTGGACCGGTCCACTGCTCACAGCGACGCTGGTGAGCTAATCAACTAGAAAAAGGAGTACCTCATCAGAGAGGCTGGTTCGGGTAGAAGATGATTCAAATGAGTTAGAATAGAATGATTATATAGTTGGTCAGTGGTGGTTGGAGGAGTATGATAGTGGCATGATAAGTGAGCAAATTGCACAATATTATGTTAGTTTTTATCTCTTGAATTGTTGTTAACCTATGATTTCTTTGTTCTTTTTGCTTTGGTTTTGTATTTTGTTCTTTGGTATTGCTTTGTTTTGTGTCTTTCTTTATAGGTTTCCAAGAAGGCTTGAAAAGGAGGATGAAAATGAAAGTTCAGAGTATATTTGGATCAAGGACAAGCTAGGAGAGGAGCCTTTGCAAGGAATACAACTTAGTCATTTGAAGCAAAGAAAATTGCTCCAAATAGCCCCAAACACCTGGCCGTGTTTGGTATTGGCCTTTTTCTCCAAATTTTTGCATTCACCAGCCCGAAACACACCTTGGCTGTGTCCCAGGACACAACCATGTTTCAAGTCTGTTGCTTTGCTATTTAAGCTATTTTTCTGCGTAACTAAAGGAGCCTTTTGATAGTTTTAATATAGCTTACGTAGGTTTCATATTTTCAGGCATTTTTCTGAGTAGATTAAGAGAGATTCTTGCAGATTGAAGTTCTTGCAAAGATTTTATTTTCTTTTCATCAATTAGCATCTTGATTTTCTCTTTCAATCTTCATCTTTACTTTTCTACATTGTTTTGAATATTATGAAGTTTTCAATGTTAATAAATTTGATTTTTACTTCCATTATGTCTGAGTAGATTTTTATTCTAGGATTGGGAATAGCCCAGTTATGGTCTTTTGCTATTATTAATTAATTTTCTGTTATAATTACTTGATATAATTTGATTCAACTATTATGCCTACTAAGTAATTGATAAAAATGTTTAGCCATCATTTTATCTGATCTTAGGTAGATAGTTGAAGTACTGAAAGGAGAAGATTATATCCAGAAACCTAATAGTTGAATAAGGAAATTTTAATCACGAAAGTATATTAAGTTTCTTTAGGATTGAATTGGTTAGCATTGATCTTAAAGGGCTTACATTAATCTAAACCATGAAAGTAGGTTCAATTAGG